>CAKAOI010026322.1:0-68178 GCA_916701655.1 Sebastiscus albofasciatus | reverse complement strand
TCTCTCATAGTATTGGAAAGAGCTCTCTCCTCGCAGCTATCTCCTCGCAGCTCTCTCCACACTGTATTGACTGCTGAAGGCCTCCTCTTCAGTCACTTGCCCTTGGTCTGCCCCGACACTGTAATGAGAAAATCCTGCTGCGTTTCATCGGGACACGCTGGAATATTTTTGCAGAGCTTGATGTGCTCAGACTCGGGCAACAGCTGTCATATTAAAGTTTGTAAATTGCTGGACCGTACTTTATTTTTGCACTAAAGTTTTCGCTCGTCCTCCAAGCGTATTTCCCACCTGCCAATTATAAATTAAATGATTGATTTAAATAATAGTGTAATGGCTCTGAAACTACAAGGTTTTTGTGTCCTTCATGCCTTTGTTTCAATTTCTCTTTCAACTCAACACCAGATGTTTTTGTCTCTTTCGTTTTCCTCTTTTCTTCGGCGTATTCCCTTATAATCTTGGCCCTTGCAAAGAAGAACACTAATGACTACACTGGCAATTGCAATGTTGTTTTTGCCTTGAAACCATGTTGATGCTATCTGGTGGGCCCAATGAGGATGGTAGTGTGATTCAGCCAAAACGCCCAGAGCTCAGGGTGCTTCAGCTGCACACATCCATTCACAGCAGTGTGGGTTTAACAGAGGCAAGTTATATTGTGCACACAAATTGTTCTTTTGGAGCGCGGCACAATTTTCACCAGCCTGCTTTTATCTTTTCAGGGAGGATCCATTCAGAACAGGAAATCAAAGAGATGCCTAGAGCTTGTAGCGAGCAGCGACAATGAGTTTGGCTACCAACTGGCTCTGCAGAAATGCACTGGACAGAAATGGTTCATCACAAACGTGTTGTTTAGCAGCTCCTTATGATCGACTGCTGAAGGGAAGACCGGAGTGAATAAGTTGTTTCTTTTGTGTGTGTGAAAGAATAAGACGCAGGAGTCGGGACAGGAGATTGAACAGGAGTTGAACACGATCATTTTGAGCTCCACGATGTCCTTCGATGAGCCGAGTCGACATCACATCGTAAATGTTAAACATTTTATTTTGCCTACAGGATCAGCCATAGTTGGCGGGTATTTTGCAGATTTGACAAGGTAGTATATTTAGTATATTTTGTGGTACAGTCAGATTTTCGTTGACTTAAAAGATGTAATGGGTCCAATATGTTTTTGTACTTTGTTCATAATTGCTACTGTGTAGCAAGCTTTCTGAACCCGTCCCTGCTGTAATTATTTTATTTTAGTGTCTCAGGTTTGTAGGTTTATTATGCGATTCAGCTGTACAGTTGTGGGAAATGTTGGAATAAATCTGAAAATGATTATTTTCTACATGTAAATATTTTGATTATTTGTAATATATAACAGTAAAATAACTCATGTAAACTACTGAGTGCAAGTGCTTTTTTTTTCTTTTGTTGTGGCGCAATCTGTGATTCAATTCTTTACAAAAAGGGTTGAAATTAAAAGGACTGGAATCTGCTGTCAATCCCAAATAGATTTTTGATTGTCAAAAATGTTGGATATGTACGTTGGCTCTGAGAGTTTAATGCACTGCAACTAAAGAAAACCTATGCAGATATACAAAACACTTCACCAGTTTGACTACATATATACAGCATACATAACAAAATGCACTGCAAAGTCAGACAACAACCAAATACAGAAATGCTGCAAGTTGAGAAAAAAGTAAATGGAACTGAGCAAGATTCCAGGGGGACATGCACGTGAGTCGTTGCCGTGATTTGTGGGTAATGTAGTGACTTGTGACTTACACAGTGTCTCCCACAGGAGGCGTTAGCAGAGCAGCTGAAACACCTCTCATGTAGACATGCCATAGTGTGACGGGCTTTATTGGCCTGTACTGTATTCTCTAGATATTTGTTGTGCAATATGGGAAATACAATCAAAATGTTAAAACTGAAATAAAGTCATATTGTTAGCGCATTTTCCAACACCGGCGACAGGTGGTCAACTCATGTGTGTTTCTATATTTGGTAGTTGTGTTTTCCATTTTAGTTGGGTCATCTTCAGCAATTCCGTTACCGTGGAGAACGGAGGCTCGGTTCTCAGTGGATTTGTCATCTATGAAGGTTAAAAAAAAAATAATTTACCCCCCATACCCGTTGCAAAAATGTGCACTAGCTTTGTGAGAGCCCCAAATCCAAAATGGCCACCATCGGCCATGTTGTCTTTTCAATGGTTTGACCGACAATGCTGAACAGTACCTGGGACTTTTTGGGTCAAGGAATTCATAAATGATATCGTTTTGATGATTTGACCTATTTTCTGACCTTCAAATCCAAGATGGCCGCTGATTTTCAGCACCGAAAGGTCAATTTTTTAAAGTCATATGAAAGCTCTGGCCATGCTGAGTTGAGTTATGGACTGCAAACTACAATTAAGTATACAGAGGTCATTTCAGAGGTCAAAAAGTTTAACGTTCGTAGTTGATGAGAAACGAACCTTTGCTCTCCATGGTGTCTATATCTACAGGGCATTTTGTTGCCCTGCAGATATAGTTGATAGGTTGTCAAGTTGATGACTGTTTTCTTAATTGCATTTGTTTTGTCTATTTACATTTGTGTTTTTTTAGTTGCAGTGTGAACTCTCAGGGCCACCATAGATTTGGCGAATAACAAAGACTGATGTACATGCACGCACACAGCATTTAGAAAATACAGAGTCATGGAAGATGTAGTCGGTTAGTAGTGACAAATGCAGAGGCAGGAGCTGAGAAACGAGGCTGCTTTCTGCTCCGACTGTTGTGAGCACCTGGGGAGGAGACGAGTGGCACAGCCTGTTTTCAACATGCCAGTCCTCATTACCATCCACATTCAAGCAGAGCTCGGCAAACCATGGCATTAAATATACATGGAAACCCACTTTCATCAAAAGGACCTCCCTCACTAACACGTCTTAATATATGCAATAAGAGCGCCTCTGCATGCTCAAACTTTTGAATGAAAGCAGTTCAACAAAACAGTATTCCCATGCACATTGCATCTTCTTTTAGCTGACCTCACATACTGATTTCCTGCTGCTTTCCAAACGTTACTTTCAACTTTAAAATGACCGTGGATGGGGAATCCATGGTGTGTACATTTGCTTAATATTCTATTATCATGCATACATTTATCACCCTTGTTGATTTAGCACATCATCTGGTGCCAGAAGATGACTTGAAATAAGGTTTATTTTTGGTTGGCACAGAGTACACTGCAGAGATTAAACTCCCTGTAAATGTGCAGTAAAAGATACATCCAACTGTATCCCACAGTGATGGAGCTGCGGAGCTGTCTGCGCATGAGTCACGTACTGTGTCTCCGAGAAGTGCTGGCCTGATTTCGATGAAGCCGCGGCGATAAAATGTCTGTCTTCCCTTTGAGATCTAGCATTTGCAAAATTACAGTCATTTACCTTGATATGAGAATTAAAGACTGACTTTTAACAGGTGCGTCTTCTGCCTCTCTGAAGCAACTGTCATGAATATTTTATTCATATGAGCAATTTGTCACAAGAGACAGGTTTTATTATGGAGAGTGCTTCTTCAATTTCCAGAAATATACTGATGTGATTTTGCTTTTTATATAACTGAAACTACTTGGACCAAAAGGGCAGTGTGTATTATTTGTGGGAAACATGAGGTTTACTGTTGAAAATGGGAGAAACTGTGTCTCGGAAGAAATATTGTTCCTTAATCCCCACCAGTTTTGTTGTTGTCCTTATTCAATTCTTTTTGCTTTGCTAGACTATGTGCAGACTGAGAGCTCCTTTGGGAAGATTTGGGCATAAACATGCTGTTGAAACGTGGCGATAGTAGAATAGCTGTAGCTCAGGTAAGGCTTTAGATTACCGCATGCGAATTACAATGTAATTATTATCAAGAATGTAAGGTTATCAGAAAAATACTTACTGGGTACCTACTTCCCAGGGAGGAGGTAAAATGACTATGTACCTATTTAATAATTAATATCGTTACTGGGTAAGAAGACAGGAAAATGGGGGGGAAAAAGCAGCCAATGTTGCAATGAAATTAGTTATGATGTGCTTTACTTTGTAAAGAAACGGTGTGTAACATTTGGGGGATCTATGGGCGGAAATTGAATATAATATTAATAAGTATGTTTTCTTTAGTGTATAACCTGAAAATAAGAATTGTTGTGATTTGTTGGGAAACCTTAGATTGAGCCGTTTATATCTACATAGGGAGAAGGTCATCTTCACGGAGCCGGCTGTCATGTTTCTACAGTAGCCCAGAACGGACAAACCACAGTGTTAACTTTTCCTGTTTGGGTCGGAATCGATAAAGTTACTAGCGCTGGAGTTAACCTCCGTCACTCCACTCAGCCGCTGGAAAACAAGATACAGGAAACCTCTGTTGGTCTTGAAGACATGCAACATTTATTTCTGCACAAACTGCAACTTCCACTGAACATTCACTTGATATTCTCAAAGCTAAACTAACTCTGTTTTCTGGCCACACTGCACACATTCGCCGCTGCTCTCTCTCTCTTGCTTCACCACTCACTTCCCACGTACACACCTACACTCTCCACACTGACTCTGCTCTAAATGACCTATTCTTACATCAACTGGCTCTAGATGAGGCCATTCGCTTTTTCACATCGGCCACCGTAGTTCTTCTACACCCGTGATACACGGGAGAAGCTGCAATCTGCAACCTCACCGCTAGATATCGCCAGATGGCAATTTTGGCAAGGAAAAACTGACATGGCTATGTTCAAAGAGGTCCCTTGACCTCTGACCTCAAGATACGTGAATGAAAACACTGAGATGAACAGAATGAAAAATGTATCTTATTAAATAAAACAGAGGTTGACAAACGGCATAATTTGCCATTGAAAAAGGTAATAAATTACAATATATCGCTACAAATTTCCCCACTGTGGGACTAATAAAGGAATATCTTATCTTATCTTATCTTATCCTGTCTTATCTTATATATCTTATCGCAACACACAGCATATCGCAAAACGTTTAAAATTGCAATAAGATCGCATCGTGACCTAAGTATCGTGATAATATCGTATCGTGGGGCCTCTGGTGATTTCCACCCCTAATAGCTTTATATTTAGCATACAGATGTGAGAGTGGTATAGATCTTCTCATCTAACTTTCGACAATAAAGCAAATATGCCTATTTCCCAAAATGTCGAACTATTCCTTAAAATAAAATCTACGTCACCCCCCACCTCTCTCTCTCTCTCTCTCTCTCTCTCTCTCTCTCTCTCTCTCTCTCCATGTGTTTCTGTATCTCTCTCTGCCTCTATAATTCATCTTTTTGTCTCTTGTGGGAGAAGGTTCTGAGAGGCAACCTATCATGTCTTGTCATTATTTTCTGCGCCCGACATGGAGACATTAAACATTGAGGAATATATTCCTGGCAGAAGTCCTGGTATGATCAGGGGAATCAGCTGAGTTTTGAACACCTTGTGGCAAAAGGAAGCAGCTTGTCAGAAGTGAGAATAACACCCCTCAGGATCCAGAGAGGAGGCTTTCTCTGTTCTCTCTCCTGCAGGTGAGCCACAGGTAGCTGAGGGGAAGCTGTCAGTACCTGCAGGGCGTATGGGACAACACATGGGAAAAGACACTGGGAATAGTCTAAGCAGCTACTTCTCAGTTGAAAATAAACATAAACCCTGCCAAAGATGAAACGACTCTTCATTTACAATCTGCAGGAGGACAACAGTGTTAGAGGCTTTAAGCTGAAAAAACTGATTTACCAGAACAGTGCATGTGGGTGTGAAATTTGTGTTCACCGCACAGCCAAAATGCTTCACATGTGGATAAATGTCACTGTTAATTGTTTTCCGTGAGAGTGAATCTGACTTGTAGCTGCGTTACCATGGCTACAAGTCCTAAACTGCATATTCTCCTACTCCGATATCCCCAGGCATCGGACGATAGGTGAGCACATTAGCTGAAAAGACCTGACAGGATGTAATTGCCCGCAGATGCAGATGTAATTTTAATCTTTGCCCTTTTTATTTCACGCTAGAATGCTTTGACCTACAGGCTGACAAATCTATTTGTTTTTGTGCAGATCTGTCTGTCTTGTATGTGAGGTAAAAGAGTGTAATGGTGGATAAAGGATGTGCTACAGTGGAAATGCATCTCATGGGGAGGTCTGAAGTCATAATGAAAAAGGCTGAAAGTGAGGGGCAAATCATCTCTAATCACCCAGGCAGACATGTTTCAGCGCAGGAGATTACGCTGAAGTAATACAGTTTTATTCTGACCCCATAGAGACACAGTGCAGCGTGTCATACTCTGAAAACCACGCCCACTGGAGGGGAAACAAGTGGTGCCACAATATTCAAAAAAGGGCTTAAATCCTAACAAAAAAGCTTGTTAAAAACATCAGATTTCAGCATGTCAAAGGATTATTATGTCTACCCAGGGTGCAATTGATAACCAAAATGATGCATGATGATTAAGATGATGAAGCGAGCTGTTAGCAAGCTACCGCAGTGGTTCTCCAACAAGTCGTGACCCCCCAGAATAATCAAGTTGGTGTTCACAAACCGCCCCTGAGGCAAATTATATCACTGCAATGTAATGTAAAAAAACATTCCCCAGTCTATTTTATTTTTAATATGTTATTTTATTTTTTTCCCCACAACCATCTGGCAACCCCTAGAAATTATCTTGCGACCCCCTTGGGGGTCCCAATCAAAATCGGCATGAGTGTCTTCTTAATGACTCAGTTTTTTGGTTTAGCTTATAAAAACGTCTGGGTTCTTTGTGTTGGTAGTGCATCCCACCACACAGCAGCAACAGAGGGAACTGACAAGGAGGCACCTTCATGCAATACAAAGTCAATGGAGAGTGATGAATTGTTTTACACTCAGGTGTGGGCGCTTGGTCTCTACTGTCTACTTAAAGTTGCTTAATTAAACAATAACATGAATAATTAATAAATGAGGTACTACTTCAACTTTAAAGCTGCATTCATTTCCATACAATTTGGGGGCAGAACAAGTTGTAACCACAACATTGACATATTAGCAGTTACGGAGCAACATTAGCATTCACCAGCGTCACGTTTGGGGCAACCGAATATTAATATTTGTCTTCTTTTGCCCTGTTTTGGTCCCTTCCATTTCCAGAGAGAAATATGTGGCTCATGTGACGCACCGCCCCCTCCCCCTACCCCCCTCTGTCCTGGAGGCTGGCTGACATGGGAGGCTCATTAGCTTGATTGAGCTCATCTGGGCCCTCCAGGCTATAAAAGCTGCTCCGTGTGCTCCGTGTGCTCCCTGTCTCTCTACAGCTGACATCCACCCTGCATGGTTGCTTTTGGGTTCTTCACCTTCAACACCTCCACAGTACACGTGACACTCATGCATGGCTTTCAATACTTGTTGAGTTGTTGATCTACACACTCCATTGTTTGATTTGTGTTAACTGTACTTTAATTTGTGTTGGTGTGTTGGACCTTGTGTGGACTCCCTCCTGGTCACACTGAGCCAGTCTGTGACACTCATTAGCTGCTGAATGCTCCACTATATTCACCAGCTAGTCGCTGACTTTGTCTGTTTGCTGTAGTGCTGGGCAGGTAGTATGCAGTGGGGTTTTTAGAGCTTTTTTTTTTGCTGAAAACGGCAGCCTGCTACAGCTGTACACGATGCAGTTTACCACTGTAGAGTTGTAGGTTAAAAAAACAAAACCATAAGCTGAAATGCTGCGTAGAGCTGAGGTCATAATAGTGGCTACTGGCAGCAAATTGATCTGAATTGTTCTGACATGTGCTCTGAAAAACAATATACGAAGTTACCAATACTTAATATAATGCCGTTTATTTTACCAACATAATCTGTGTCCGTCAATTTCAATAAGTTTGATCTCCAAATTAAACACATACAGCACACAATGTTATTCGAAACACAGTCAAAAAGAGTTTGCTTCCTTCCCAATCAGCCACACCTGCGATAACTGCCATGTGGCGAGGTCTAGGCTTAGTGCCGAGGCCTGCACCAAACACCTTGGAGTGCTTGGAGGCACATTGCACTTATAAAATACATGGCTCCTACGCATAATCTTTTCATCAATTGTTAATATAGAGATATTGATTAGAGCTGCTTTAAAACCTTTACTTGCTTGAATCTGTCAGGCATGCTATTTTTCCTTTTCCCAGTTTAATACTGCAGGTCATTAAAAGTAACTTTGTTTTCAGCAGTTAAAACAATAAGCCTGAATATTAGATTTCAACTGAATCAAAAACCCAAAATTTTACAAAGCGATGCGGCTCGTTGGATCTCACTATACTTTACTTGTGCTGCTATTGATTTATTCAATAAGTGCTAACAAGTGAGAGGATATACATATCGTGGCATTTCATCCATTTCAATTTAACTGGCTTTTGACAGTGACGGATGAGGCTCCAAGAGGAAGCCTATAAATCAGATTTTACAGTGAAAATTGATATTGACTGTATTATTTGCACTCTATTTGCTTTTAGCTTTTAGTAACTTCTCACTGAAGTTGAATCTGTCTGCCTCTGCGGAAAGACTTTGTGGCTATTATTCCTCTTTTGAAGCAGGGATAAGACGCCAATGAATAACTGATCATGGTCATGATTTACTTATGGAGTCAATCCTGCTGAATACTTTAACTTGAAGGTAAACCTTGAATTTCTTTAAATTGGATTTTTTGGATTGGGATATTTTTTGTTTTACTACTACTCTACAAAGCTGTTTTTCTATCTACACATTTGTGACATCAGATCAATAGATCTGGACTAAAGTTAATGAATAAACTGCAATAAAAAAAAAGTTTCTTTGCAAGAAGATCCTTCAAAATGTAATCAAAGCAAAGCCAGGAAACCTATTCTGAAGATCACACCTCAGAGAGTGATTCAGTCTGTGCTTGTCACACACACGCTACATTAGGTTAGACCAGAGACATATCTATGGTCTATTTTGATGTGACAACAATAGTCTGCCCTCTGTCTGCCCACTGACAACACCCAGTGACCCCTGACACCACTGGCCAGAGGAATTTTAGACCACTTTTTTGTCTAAATGGGTAGAAAAGGCTTCAGTCCATGAACTCACATCGCAGACACACTCCAACAATGTCTAATCACTACAATCTGGATCTCGACTCTGCCCCTCCACTCCAGCGGCAACGCTGCTGAGAAAGACATCTTGTTAGCACTGAAGCGAAGCTCTATTTCTATTCTTGTCCTCCTGCACACGGAGCTGCATTTGATACCAGATCCTCCCGAACACACCAATAGATCATGAAGGCCTCCACAGCCAAAGATTATCCTGTTTCTGTTCTTCCTCTGGATTTAGATCTCTCTGAAAGATTTCAGTTTGTCTAAGTAAACACAGAGAGCCCTGCTGCACAGCATATCTATTAAAGATGTGGGGTTTTGTGAAGATTATAGACATCAGAGTTGTGGTGTCATCTCTTTTTTGGATTCACATGGATCTCAGAGACATGTGACTGTCACCTTCAAGAGTGTGCTATTCTGATCGCAGATAAGATTGAGGACATGACGGCTTCTCTGCACTTGTCTCACACAATCTGTCAATTAACCTGTCTGTCTCTGTCTATCTTATTCACCGTCTCTGGGTGGAAAATATTTAATTTGTATCAAGTTCTTGAGTACAAGTTGGAGGTACTTGAGTATTTCCATTTTATGCTATATTACACTTCATTTCAGAGGGAAATATTGCAGTTTTTACTTCACTACAGCCACAATTATTTAATTTTCAGTAATATTTGCATGTATTTGGTGTGTCATTTTGACGCCATGTAGACTGTACCGATACTGACCGCATATATATGCAACGCTCAGTGCTAGTGACGTAGAATAAAAAGCGAGAAAGGCCGCTTGTGGTAGGTGGATGGGTCCAACAAACATAGGACTTTCATTTCAAGACAAGTTTTTTAGTTTTAGTCAGTGACGTGTTTTCTGTATTTGTTATGTTGTTTCCGTACATATTTTACTTAGTTTACGTCCTTATTTTAAGCCCAACTATGATGTTTTTCCTAAACTTAAAGTTGTTTTGTTGCCTACCAAAAATACAAGTATACAAATAAGTATATAAATTTGTGTATCAGAACTTTGTTTTTGTGATTCATTTTGTGACCCTTTGGATGGGTCCCAAACCCCTAGGTGGGGAACCACTGGACTATATTACGTAAGTAGCTCCATCTCGACCAACTAAAACAGTAAAATGCTTCTTTACACATTGTTGTAGTATTAACAATCTAATAATTTCATACATGACAATACATCAAGTCTAAAATCAACTATAAATGCCAAATATTATCTGGTTCCAGCTTCTCAAATGTGAAGATTTGCTGTTTTTCTCTGTTTTATTATCACTGTAAATTAAACATCTTATGGTTTCAATTTGAAGATGTTACCTTGGTTACTGAGAACTATTTTTATGACATTTTACAAACCAAATAATTAAATGATTAAGATAGAATTGCTAATATTCTTCAAAAATATTTTTGTTATATTGTTGAGATTCTCATTACATCCCGACAACAATCAATAAATCAAATGCACTGACAGAAAAAAAAAAAAGAAAACAAATCTGGTATCTGTAGCTGTCACAGGACTGTAATAAACCCGTCCAATCATTTAAATTGGCTTGAATGAAAGGATTGGACGACCTGCCTGCTTACCTGTCTCCCTGCCTGCGTGTTCTCTGCCCTTTGCACTCATTGCACGTCTTCCACAAGCTGCTAGCTTGACAGTTATGAGTACTATCAATAGCCGAGTTCGTTATTTACGTTCATTATGATCATTTTGGGGGAGTGGCTTTGGAGGGAGGCCTGAAGGGGCGGACTATCAGTGTTGCCGACTTGGCAACTTTCTCTTTAGATTTAGAGACCTTTGGTGCTAGTGCTGCTACTTTCATTGGTAAAAAGTTGGCAAAACTGGACTAATTTTTTTGGTTGGATAATTTTTTTAATCTAGTGTACTATTGCTAGTTTCTTAAGATTACCAACCCTACCTTTAATTGAAAAAAATAATACATAAACTTGCCTTAATAGTTTAATCACCTGTACATTGTTTGGTACATTAATGTTGAACTGGAGGTTACTCATCTATAGCTGGATGGAGAACGCAGTGCACCATGTTGAGTGACTCTGGACATTATGGGTTCATCATAACACACTGATATCTGTTGTAGAAAAACAGCAACCATCTGCATGAGATACAGATGGTCTGAATAATCAGACACATCCTCCAGAAATCCTTTCTATCTTTCATTTGAATCCCTTTTTAAAGTAATTTTCATGTTAGCGCGTGTTTGATGTACAAAGCTCGTGCTGACCTAGATGCAAAATTAATAATTTCTGGCAAACAGCATCTGTCAAGCAGATGGAGAGCAATGATCTAATGGTATGTGCTTTAGAAGGAGAGATGCTCATTTCTATGGCCACCTGGCTCTGAACTTATCAAGGGTATACACACAATACAATAAGATATAATCCTCAGCATACACTGCAGGAGAAAATCCATCAGTAGCTTATTTCTGAATGTCCTTACAGGACTCAATTACATGAGCCTTGGAAAACAGATTGCTTGACATATTGAAACTCAGAAATAGAAATTTCTATCTAATAATTTAGTCATATTACTTTTTGAACCTCTCACGATGTTATCAAGAGACAGTAGTCTATAACCCCTGACCAGTTATCTCTGGATTATACAGACTTTTAAAAAACAATTTTCTGTTTCACAAATTCACTAACAATACAGGTCACATTTGGTTTGAATGATGGAAAAAAAGATTGCTCTTGCATTGCAGATATAGTAAATCTAGGCTGAATAATGCATAACCGTTAAGAACATATTTTTGGAGATGTGTGATCTGCACAGAGTTACTACTTACAAAGTTTGACACTTTGGGGAAATACACTCATTCGCTGTCTTGATGAGAGTTAGATGAGATGGTTGATACCACTCTCAGCTTCATACTTGATATCGATTTTCTCATCTAACACTTGGCAAGAAAATTAACAAACAAATTTCCCAAAATGTCAAACTAATCCTTTAAAGGGGCTCTATTATGATTTTGTGCTTTTTCCCTTTCCTCTAGTGTGTTATATAGTTTTTTGTGCATGTAAAAGTTTGCAAAGTTATAAAGCCCAAAGTCCATGCCAAAGGGAGTTACTCTCCGCCACAGAAACACTGCTCCTGAACTACCTGAAACGCCTTGATTGATGTCCCGCCTTTTCTTCCGTAACATGATGATGTCACCAAGTAACACATTTGCATAATACCTGCCTAGCGGCTGGTTTGGCAAGCCCTCTAACAAAGCTAGTTCTAGCAGAGCTGCAGCGGAGTCTGAAGAGTTTGATTTGTTTAACCAATCATAACAGAGTGGGCCAACTGACCAATCAGAGTAGACTGGTCTTTTCCGGAGGGCAGGGCAGGAATTCGAAAAGAGCGTTTCAGACAGAGGGTGAAAAGAGGTGCTGCAGCACAGCCGGTATATGAAAAGTAAAGTGTTTTTTTTTTTAAACATTAAAGCAAGTAAACATGTTCTAGTATAAACACAAAATACAAGTATGAACCTGAAAATAAGCATAATAGGTCCTCTTTAAAAGGTAAAACAATGTTTGTCTTTGCTTGGCCACAACACCGACTTGGAAATCAGCAAGCAGCTAATTTGTGAGCATAAAGAAAGAGGGAACAGGTGACAGCTGATGGATCATTCAAGTCAATGATGTTAACAAGGGAGGATCCATTTGCTTAACTCTGTGGAGCACAGGGGAGGTGGCAGGTGTCTCAGTGGGGGGAATCAGTGTGAGAGGGAGATTAGGTCAGATTAGTTGATGTATTCATGCAGTTGAGCTAAGGTTTGTGCTAATTGGAAAGTGAATGCAGGTATGTCGAGAACACGTTTGTCTGCACATCACTGTGACGAGACACGTTTCTGGAACAAAAAGGGAAGACGGGGTGTATGATGTACAGCCACGGTTTCACACAGAGATCAGCTCATGTCGACAGGTTAGATCAAATGCCACCAAAGCTAAGCGTGTGAGTGAAGCAGTCTTTATTTTTTATGTCATTAATCTCCTTATCATTCCCTTTGAACTTTAGTCAGTGGCTCCCACTGCATTAGGAATGCGGGTTATTGTTATAATTTCATGAGTAAAAGAGGCTCAAATTACTTAGTTGTGGCCTTGGTAAATGTTTTTGAATGTTGTTTCTGTTTCATAATCAGTAACCCACATTTTCCACTTCTGAAGTTGCTGATCTCACATAAATCAACCACTGTAATGTGCCTTTGAGCTCTCGTTCATTCGCAGAGGATAGTTCCAGGCACTAATAGCATAATTAGCTGCCGCTTTTGTGAAGCAGCCACTAAATAACCATAAACAGCAGCCAGAAATTTAACAGGAGGCTTTCATGTTTCCAAATCGGGCCTTTAGTCTTCATTTTTGTTGACCATAGTGGAAAAAATCCTTTTACCACTGGATCCCATTTTCATTTGAAATAATGCATGAAGACAAATATCTACAAAGTTTACACAACATAAGATTAAATAGTTGATTACAGTATTTTCAGCACGTTGTTTTAAAACTGTCTTTGCTTTTGCTGCTGTGGTATCTTTACTCTACAAAGTTACTAAATGTTGGCTTCAAAGTTTTGTATGGCAGCATTGAAAGCAAGGTATCAGAAAATATCTGAAAAAGGAAAATATCCCAAAAATTACAAGATAAATATCCCTCCGAAAAATCTGTAAAATATCTGAAAATTATTAGTAAATATTTTTAAAAATCAGTAATATATCAAGAGTAGAAATTGGTAAAATTTAAAAAAAACGAAAATCAGTAAAATATCCAAAAACTATTAGGAAAATATCCAAAAGTTATTAGAAAAATATCTGAAAAATGATGAGGAAATATCTGAAAATTATTAGTAAATATTCAAGAAAAAAATCTGTAATATATCCAGAGCAAAAATAGTTAAAATATCAGAAAAGAAATCAATCAAATAACCCAAAGTTATAAGAAAATATCCTAAAATTATTAGGAAAATAGTAAATATTCAAGAAAAAGAAATCTGTAAAATATGCAAAACAAATCCTGAATATAGTTGAATCCCTTCTCATTAATTTCAGTAAAAAGAAAGGGGTAAGTAACCAATATTCTTTATTTCGGCCAAAAGTCAGTGATCGATCTGTTTAACTGCACAAAGAACGTAGGAAATAAAATGTAATTACAATGCAGACTGCAGACTGGATGCACAGATTGATCATTACGCAGAAAGCAGATTGGGACACTTTGGATGCCTCTCTGGCCCCATTTATAAACAAGGCCAGAGAGTCATTTGGGAGACCTCAAAAAAGCAAAGCAGAGCGCAGTCCGTTAACAATCATTTAATATGCTTCTCACTCTGCCATCCTCAATGAAAACAAATGACCTGAGCGGCATTAGACACCAGGGCGAGCACCTCTGATCTTGTTTTTACTGAAAGAAGAGATGTGACAGATTTATGGATGCTGAAACTGTTTGAAATGCTAATGAACTCTGTTAGTAAAAGAAACATGAGGGGAACACCCACGGGGCATACGTACAGTATGCAAACAAAGTCAGGTGCACACACACATGCATGCAAAGTCACAGACACAATCCTCCCAGGTACAGTATTTGTTCGATGATGGATGGTCAACACTGTGTGCACTGCAAAATTGCAGAGAGAACTCTGCTTCTGCAACAGTAAACACTGCAGCTGAGCCCGACTCATTTGGGATGTATTTGGCACAGTTAGAGGGGGTCACGCAGGGTCATGAACGAGTGTGAGGAGAATCGTGTGATTGATAGCTGCGGTGTAAGACAGTTTTGCAACCAAAGCACCGCGCACCTTGGTATCAGACCTTGGGAGTGAAGAAAGCGCTAAACCACAAATCAAAGCTCTTGATTTACTGACCGATATCTCGTTATGACCATCACCTATACAAGCACCACCGAATGAGATGGCTCTGAGAGGGAGCTGGTCATACTCTGAGAGACAGGATGAGGAATTTGCAATTTCAGGGGACCTTGACATCCAGCCACTGCTTCTCCACACCGAGATAAACCAGATGAAATGGTTTAAGCTCGAAATAAGAACACCCCCTGGTGGAAGGTGTAGTTCCACTGTAGTTCTGACCTGGATCAATGGCTAGATAATGGACAGATACACATTTAAAAGATATGATGACTGTCAATATAATCAGTCAAATATGTTTAAACTACATCCACACAGTCCTGATGAAGCAGGGTTTCTGAGAGGTGAAAGTTAAGCCAATGCTGAAGTGCCTTAAACTTGTATTCTTTCTAATAGCCAGCAGGGGGCGACTCCTCTGGTTGCAAAAAGAAGTCTGATTGTATAGAAGTCTATGAGAAAATGAGCCTACTTCTCACTTGATTTATTACCTCAGTAAATATTGTAAACATGAGTTTATGGTCTTAATCACTAGTTTCAAGTCTTCTTCAATACAGCATGATGTTCATTTAGTAAATGATGGTCCCATTTAGAGTCAAATAGACATAAAGCAGGGTATGATTTAGGGCGTGGCTACCTTGTGATTGACAGGTCACTACCACGGCGTTGTCCGGTCTGGAAGTTGTGCGTGTTTTTGTCGTACATCTTTAACCCTTTCACAGTGTGTTTTCAGTTCATCAAAGTTAATTATAACCTTTTTGTTCACCTAAAAATGTCTTATTTAGCATTTGGTTGTGCTTAGCTCCACTCTCTCGTGTCACTTCTGGTTGCAAAAAACCAAGATGGCGACGGTCAAAATGCCAAACTCGAGACTTCAAAGCGGCAGTCCACAAACCAATGGGTGACGTCAAGGTGACTACGTCCAGTTCTTATATACAGTCTATGATTGCTGAATAATAACTGACGATGTTTTACTCCTAACTTTAAATCTGATTGTTGCAGTTATTCATGATTTTTCAAAATTAGAGAAAAATACTTTAAATCAAGTTTTCAGGAGCTTTAAGTTGAACTAAAACGACAACAAAAAAGTCCTAATTTGAGATATTCTACCTTTCATGTCCCTTTGGTACCGTTCTCTGGATGTAAAGCAACCACAGACCAAGCATGCTCTTGTGACAAATGTGGCCAAATGCAATGGAAATGGCCACATATACATGCATATTTAATAGCTTTAAATATCAACACTTTGACCTGCTCCATTTCCAGTGATACAGCACTGCGGCAGGGCATCGCTGAGTGCTACAAGGCAATTAAGTCCTGTGCTGTGTGTGTGTGTGTGTGTGTGTGTGTGTCCATCATCCATCACCACCGCCTCCCTGCAACTTCTGTAAATGTTGCCTCTGCATAATCCTCGCAGCAATGACGATGTTCCCCTCGAAACATATTTGAAAAAATAAATTATTATAAATGTAATTTATATGCGACAGGTTTGCAAAATGATCCTGCAGTCAGTAACATGTTTATTCTCCTGTGATGTTCACGGGTGAGAGCGAGGATCTGCAATTCAAGCACATCTAAAAGGCGCAGGAACATAATTACCTTTAACTTGAATAACAATGATATATTAAGTGTGGTGTGCTTTATGACTGGCATCTGTTCAACGTAGTGCCAGGTAGAAGGATACTGGTTTGATGCAGTTTAATCTGCTATAAAGACTGTAAACTGTTGCAGCTTTGTGTCATGAATGGGCTGATTGGAAATTGGCTCCACTGAGGAAGAAGCTACGCAGTGAGAAAAAGATAAATTTTACCTCTCAGCATGGAGTCACTTACTGTCAAGAGAGAATAAAAGTGAGAAGGATGAGGATTTTTTTTTTCAGAATAATATATAATATGGGCCTCTCATCTCACCTTGTTCCTCTCAATCACCACTTTGCTAATACTGTCCAGCACCATAATTAGCATGTTACACTAAAATGCCCAACCATAATAGCCAGTGGTGAAATAAGTATGCAGATTTTTTACTCAAGTAAAAAATAACAATACAGTAATGTAAAATATATTATAAAATTAGATTGAAATTACAAGTAATAGTACAGCAGAGTTCTGACACACAAATTTGTATTCATACTATGGACTATCGGTCTGACGACGGATAAGCCTCTGAGGGCAAGGGTCTATATTTCTGGTGTAAAGCCGTTGGATGTCCAGGTCAAGACTTCCTCTTTTGTGCCCTGCTCATTGTTTACAGTCCGATTAGCAACTTGAGATGCGAGACTGGAGTTGGATTTGAGACACAATGTGTACGACCGGATTGTTTCAGAAGTTGCCAGTTTACAAGCTCATTTTAAACTAAAGCTAAATCATCATCAGACGATATCCGCCTCTCATGCACCACAAGGACTGTTTACCTGCATTCGACCAAATCCTGCTCGAACGTGATTGGTCAATACTACTCAGACTACAAACGGAAACCAGAACGCTTCTGATACCAAAATCTTGTCCCGTTGCCTCCAGATTCATTCATATGAATGCAGAATATGTTTGTAGGGATTCACTTTTTTCTAATTGTTGATTTGTTTGTGAAATATTGGATAATTTGACCTCTTTGGGCCTCAAACTGCTATTTAAATGAAACCATGTGAGAAGTTTAGAGGAGAAATGTTTCTTTGATGAAGCTGCTAACAAACTCATAGACATCTGAAACAAGAAGCCCTAGCCAGATCCAGAGGTCACAAGCCAAAAAAAGAGTTGGAAAATTCTGGTTTAATTTTTTAAATTAATGGTATTTTATGTATTTATTTATTTATGTATATGTAGGTGTTATGTTTTCAGGTTGTCCGTCTGTATGTCTGTATGTCTGTTTTAGTGATCAGAGGTCAAAGGTCAAGGTCACGGTGACGGTGGATGTAAACTACAACTCCTGAGGTGATAATTCAATTCAATTAATGTGAAAAGTAGCTACAGTAACTATAGCTGTCAGATAAATTTAGTGGGGTAAAAAAGGACAATGTTTCCCTCTGAAATGTAGAGGAGTAGAAGTATAAAAGTAACTTTACTATACTCTTTAAATATGATCAAGTACAAGTAACTTAAAATTGTACATAAGGACAGTACTTGAGTATGTACATGCTAACTCAGGGGCAAATAAAACTCAGGAACATTGGAATAAGGAGCTATAGTATATCTCAGCGTGATGACTCTGTGTTCCTGTCTAATGCTGCCTTTGGTGAGAAATGATCAGCTCATTTGTTCATCCAGTATCATGCAGATAAACATCTGTTTTTGACAGTTATATTGGATTCTTAATTCAAACTGGAGAGGATAATTAGAGATTTAATGGAGCACAGCAGACTCAGGGAGACTGGTGGGCTCCTAATCGAAGGAGGCTGATTCAGTCACAACAGCAAAATGAGTGGGAGGTGCTGAACCAGTTTCACATTAGGTCGCAGCTTTTGGCCGAACTCCACACAAATCCCACATTAGGTGGCCAGTGGGGGAATGGAGTAAAACTTGCTTCAATGAGAAAAGAAAATAAGTAAGTTTCGAACGGACAGTTTTTTTTCTCATTTTTGCCAAAGTTGCCAGCAGGCTTCTCAGAATAGTCTGTTAGTTATGTTGCAAGATTGTTTACTCAGTATACTGGAGCCTAAAGGGCTCCTACGAACTATAAATCTCTTCTGAAGGACAAGACAATGTTGGTTTGCTCTGTGTTTTTAAGTGCTTTTAGGTATATGGTAGAAATTCAGGTTTCTTCATAATTATGCTTGTGTTACGGTGTTCCTCTGAATATGTGTGGCATCTACATTTTACTGAATATTTATAATTGTGCAAGTAATTAGGATTTCTTCTGGGACAGGATGGAGTAAACATCGAGTTCAGCTCAAAGGTTACAGGGACTTTAGCAATTAGCGCAACTCACCATCTCTTAAAGGACCAGTGTGTAACATTTAAGGGGATCTATTGGCAGAAATGGAATATAATATTAATAAGTATGTTTTCTTTAGTGTATAATCACATCAAAATAAGAGTCATGTTTTCTTTACCTTAGAATCAGCCCTTTATAGCTACATAGGGCTGCTCCCTATGTCCTCTTCACGGAGCCAGCCGCAATGTTTCTACAGTGGCCCAGAACGGAAAAACCAAACACTGTGTTAACTTTTCCTGCTTGGACCAGTCGATAACGTTAATCGCTCCGGGGTTAACCCCCGTCACTCCACTCAGCCGCCGGGAAAGAAGACACAGGAAACCTCTGTTGGTCTTGAGGAGCTGCAGCATTTATTTCTACACAAACTGCTACTACCACTGTACATTCACTTGATATTCTCAGAGCTAAACTAACTCTGTCTTCTGCTCCACTGCACACATTCACTGCTGCTCTCTCTCTCTCTCTCTTGCTTCACCACTCACTTCCCACGTACACACACACTCTACACCACTGACTGCTATTCTCCAAATGACTTATGCTACTCTTACAACAACTGGCTCTAGAGGGCCATTTGCGTTTTCACATAAGCCACCGTAGTTCTTCTAGTTGGCACACGGGGGAAGTTACAATCTGCAACCTCACCACTAGATGCCACCAGATGTTACATTTTCATTCTTTACATTTAAAAGACACCTTTCATTTGGGGAGAAGTTGCAAGAAGTTGTCTACCTTTAAAGCTGCGGCCTGTACAATTAGCAAATTGTTGAAAAATTAGAAACATAAATAAATAAATGTCCCCAAGCCAGCTAATTTTATTCTATTTTTTATTTTTGTAGACCGTATGGCTACATAAGGATACTGAGTCCACAAACAAAATGTGAACATATTGTAAACTGTTAGAATTAGAAACATCTCAGTGGGTGTCCTTGACATTTCCAAAAGACATTTCTGCCTGGTGGGATGTAGCTACAATGTCAGCATGTGCACAGAAGGATTTCAAGGTGACCTTTTGTTTCTTTTACCCTGAATAAAAATACATCTATTTAGAAAAACATGCAGGTATCAAATGTCACTCAACCTGTTTGCCAGGCACTTTATATAAAGTGTCATCATCAAAATGTCCAACACCTGGAAGCCTCATGTTTGCTTGAAGCACCAGCTCAAGAAAAGAAAATCACAGAGCAGCAAGAGGGTGTTAAGAAGAAATAAAACTGACAAGAGAGTGAGCATTATGCTTTAGAGTTATGCTGTTATGTTTATTTTATTAAAAAAACGAAAAGGAAGAAGATATTTATTCACACAATTGTTCACCAAGAGAGAGGTGGGTGTCCAAATGCGAAGCACTTTTCACACACGACGGCAACAAAAAATGTTTGTACTCTATTATTTCAGTTACATTAGTTTCACTGTGCTGTAAAAAGGGTTTGATTATCTGTGAGCCAAAGTGTCCCAGTAGATTTACCCCCTCCTGATGAACACGCTTCAGCACCAACAGAGGGAGGCGGGTTTAGTGTGATAGGAGTTTATTTTTAATACCACAAAGAGGAAGAATTTGCTAAGAGATGCACTTCACTTCTCAGCATCAACAAGATTTGTTGCCCGTCAGCGATCCTTTCTTCGTTCAGTTTATTGTGTTATATTTAAAAACAAGCCACTGTTGAAACGCATGAGTGTGAGAGTAGGTGATGCATGTGGTGTTAGATAAATATGATTAACAATGAAGCTATAGATTCCTATTTGTCCATAATTTCTCTTTGTCCCCCAGTGTGACAGAATAAGCCTGGACATTTTCAATATCTTAGTATTGTCAATAAATCTCAAACCAACTAGTGCTATAGCACTTATGGCAGCAGGACGGTGTGGAATCATCTCAAAATAACAACCCAATCTCACAGGAAGGCGTATCCATCCACGATATGAGGATGCATTTTAGGCTTTTCACGAGTCATTCGTCAGCCCAGTCACACAGCAGTTCGTGAAATAGTCACAAAATATAATGTATTCATTTGTGTAGACACGTATTTCAGTCAGCACGAAATCAATTCGTATATAATCCACGTAATTGTGAACCGGAAAGTATAAAGAGCAGCGAACGCCACGTAGGGAGGAGGTTGGGGTGGATGAGTGGGTCAAAAAGCACAAGACTTTCACCCAGGAGATTGGTGTCAATGTTTTCCTAAACCTAACTGAGTAGTTTTCTGCCTAAGCCTAACCAAGTTGATCTATTCCTAAACTAACTAAGTAGTTTTATTTAGAAAAAGACTGGAGCAGAAATGTACACGTGCATCACGTGTTGCTGGACTTTGGTAGGAAAACGCACAAAAAATACATTGTTGAAAGTCGTGCTGAGCAACATGAAAAAAAGGGAAATTCGTGTCTCTGTACACGAATCAAATAGGTTAAATTTCATGACTATTTCACGCACTGCTGTGAGACTGTGTTGCATTTGTACACGTGTCAATTGTACGTCACACAACAAAACTACGATACTGTCCGCAGTTAGGTGTAGGCAACAAAAACTTAATTAGGTTTAGGAAAAATGTCATATTTGAGCTTAAAATAAGTACATAAACTAAGTAAAATACATAAACTGGCCAGCAACCAATCCACCAAAACAACTCAAAACAAGAGTCAATACCAACAGGAGAATATACTGTTTACCATTGGCAGAGCATTTTGGCAAATTTTTAACCATATAATCAGCTGTGCTGCTCATCCCACAAATGCATGATCCTTACAAGTTGGACATCATTGTGAAGGTAAATAAACAGGCTTTCCAACGATGTAAAATACAATGACCATTAGCATTGTAACAACAGAGAAATACTCCATCAAACACAAGTTTCCGAACTTTTTTTCCCAGTTTACATAAACAATGTAACATTAGTGCAGTCATAAAAGTCACTAAAAAAACATGTGAGAGACGTCACTAACGTAAGTTAGAAAACAAAACACCGGTCTCCTGGTTAAAAGTTGTGTGTTTGTGTTCTCTTTTTATTCTACCTCACTAACTCTGAGCGTAGCATATTTACACAGATACGTTTACATTGCAGTCAGTATAGACTGCATGCTGTACAAATGACACGCCAAAAGCAAGACAGGCGTTATTTCACACTAAATGCCTTGCGCATTATTGTCATTCAGGCCACAAAATAAACTACAGTACCCACGTTGTAACTGTACATATTGTAATAAAGAATCATGGCTCACTGATGTGTTTTAATAGTTTTTGTACAACAATGGCATTTTATGGCACAGAGGATTAAGATCTATCAGGCTTTGGCTACACAGACAACACTTGTTAGATCAATTCGTTGTTCGCTTTGGTCATTTCATGGGATTTGTTGACGACAAGAAAAGCAGATCAGAACCATTTAAAAGTCCAAATTGAATGAAAGCTTTGTTTTTGTCTCGACAGTCGTTTGAGCTTCAGCGTGGTGGAAAAGCCAGAGGAGCATTTTGTCCATTTGTCTCTCTGAACAGCAGCATGATGGTCCATTAGGCCCATAGCGTTCTGGTTATGGCTCTTAAATATTTTGGGTGTGTAGACCTATATCGAGCGCTGAAGGCAATGGTCTGTACTGATCACACAACCGTGCAACATTTATGGCTCAGGATTTGCTGTTGTTCTTAAATGTTATCAAAAGGGACGTTTTTTTTCCCCTCTTACTCTCACACCCCTTCACAGCAGACAGCAGTCGTTCTGCTACACTGCGTGGATGTCTGCAGGCGTAGAGCATCCACAAAATCAAGTGGTATGACAAGTCAGTGCCATACCACACCAACAGCATAACACAGTGCCTGGGAACGACTTCACATGCTGTCAGACAGTGTGTTGTGCTGCTAACTGAACTCAAAAGGGTGAGTAAGGCAGAGTCTGGAGCGTTTACTTGATAGCTATCGAAAGTGACACCAAATCTTGCCTTCACAATAGAGTCATTGTGAAGCAAACACACAGTAACAGAGCTGATCTTAAGGATGCTGCACAGCTTCCTCCATCGTGTATTAGCTTGTAACTTCACATGACGTGTTTGTCACTCATTATAACTGCAGGAGCTTTATTAGCAGCTCTTAGTTTACGTCTCACCAAACAAGATGTTCTTAATTGCTACACATTTATGATAACTAAAAATACCAACAGCAACATCAAACGACGAGATACTTGTCAGAGGAACAAGATCACATCATATCTGGAGTGAAAAATAGGTTTAATGAACTGTATGTAACAAGTAACAGAATAAAATGCTAGAATACAATGCAGTGAAAGGACAGATAATATCCTCTGAGAAGCAAAGATAATGAGGGGTTTTTCATTTACAGCATTTTGCTTCCTTTGTTTTTGATCTCATTGACACATTTTTCCGTTACGGGCTATTGCATATGCACGCAGATACATTTTATGCATACATTTTGAGGCAATAACCGTTATCCATTACCTACTGCAGAGGTGCTGAGATTACAAGAAATGTTATTCTTCCAAGAACAATAGCTGATACAGAAATTATTTGTCATAAATAAAAACTGTTCAGTCAAAAATAAGTCCTGGTCATATTTATGAATGTTAAATTGATAGTTAATTAAACTTAGTTAATACTTATTTTACTGTTAACAAACAATGAAATAATGAGAATTAATAATGTTTACTAATTATTAATAATGCTATAATTTATGTCATTTTAATAGTTTTTTTGTTGCACACATTATAACATTTTATATACTATATATAAAAGTATCTGTTAATGATTAAGATATAATTTTTATACCTAAATAAACATTTTTGTAAAACATCTATAAACATTACAGATATTTGTAACACTTTGTTAATGGTTAATAATTGGTTTGTAAAGCATCTATAAACATTATTATAAAGTTGCATGATTATAATACCTTGATAAATGGTTGATAAATACTTTGTAAAGCCTCTAGAAACATTATTTAGATATAGATAATTAATACTTTGTCAATGGTTAATAATTGATTTCTGGTCCATCCATATATGTAATGTTTATAGATGTTTTACAAACAATTTCTTAAAGGTTTACAAATCATTTGATAATCATTAACAAATACTTTATATAGTATATCAAATATTATAATGTGTGCAACAATAAACTGATGATAAATAGTTTATTAATGCAATCAGAATGTAATTGTTATCGTCTCTTATCAGCTATGATTCAATATATAATTTATAATTTAATTACTTCATATTCCGCAAACTAATGATAAAATAACATAAATGATAGAATTACTAAGAATTATTGAATAATTATCAATTGTTTATTGTTAACAGTAAAATAACTATTAACTAAGTTTAGTTAACTATCAATTTACCATTTATTAATGGTGGTTATAATAAAGTGTTACCTAAATCCTAAATTCACAATTCTTACTTAAGATTTCAGTCACGTCTAGAGTTATTTGATGTTGACCCATGTTGACTCTGCGCTTTGCAGGTGAAGTTTCAACCTCATCTCATGATATTGAATGAGAATGAAAAGGGCTCCCTGATCATCTGAGCCTGAAGATGAAGAATTGATTGCCAGAGTCTCCTTGAATCTTTGATATTGATTATTGCCTACATGTGCCGACCTAACAAGCCTGGCTTTGATCAATCATTTAGTGATGACAGAAAATAATCTCATATGAAGCTGAAAGGTATTGAAGTGTTTTCGCCTCTTTATTCAAATGGATTTTTTCAACGTGGTCATGCAATTTGAAAATGCATTCTGCAATTGGCAATTCAATATGCAAAGTGGCAATGCAACCCTCTAATCAGTTTGAATTATTTTGATCAAAAATTAACATGAAACCTCATCCTGCTGTGACCTCCAGCATTGCCACTTTGCATATAGAATTGCCAATTGCAAAGTGCATTTTCAAATCATATGACCACATTGCATATTGAATTGCCAATTGTAAAATACACTGATATTTGATTAAAGAGGCCAAAAGACTTCCATGGGAAGGTGGTTATGCTGTATGTTGTACACGTCATGTGTGTGGATGCAGATTTTGAGACTTTTTCACTATATTTACAATAACCAGTAGCCTAAACTGCAACATTGAGTCAGTTGTAACACGCTAACACCACATTTTGCAATTAAGAGAGCATGACTATTAGTTAAAATTTGAGCAGAGAAAAGTTTAAATAGTTAACTAAACATGATAAGACCTGCCATCCTCGAACCACCCACTAGATCGCCCTCAGGATTTCTTCTTTCCAGTTCTGGTCACCTGACTTAAACACCTGTTCCCACTTTCCTTCATCAGCCCTGCCGTGCATAGACCAGCCCCTTCTCCCCAATCACTTGCCAGTTTGTCAGTGTTGCTTTGCTGCTCATGTTTTTGCTTTCAAGCCTCTGTTAGTTGTTACGCTGTATTCTGTAATGTGGAGTCTGTACCTGTCTGCCTGTCTGCACCTTTTCCCTAATTCCCTCATATTTGCCAGTGGATTCTCAGTCACTTGTATTTGGACTCGCTACCCTCACTGGTAAGCCTCCGTACCTTCACTTTTGTTATTGAATCAGTGAACTGTCCCCGTCGAGTTTGAGTCCTCCTTCCTCTGCTGCCTGTGACAGAAATAGTTAATAAAAGTCATGGATAAACAGTTGAAATGTCCAATTTCTGCCACTCCAAGTGATAGGCTACTAGTGTGAATGCAAAAGTGACTATATGTCTCTTGGAATAATGTGACGTTGTCTATTTCTTTAGTTACGTGGAAGAACAACACAAGAGAAATGTACTAGAAAGATGTTAGACATGTATTAAACATATTTGCAGATTTGTTAGATTACAATACGATATGATACGATACGATGCGATACACTTTATTGTCCCCTCAGAGAATTTTTTCTTGAACTTAGTGCTGCACATCATCAGCTGCCTCCACAGCAACATCAATAAATATAAACATTAAAAACATTAAAAACAATCCACATGTAAACAGAGAAACTCATAACAATGTAAACCACAAACAACATATATTGCACATTACCCATATTGCACAAGAGCTTTATAAAACAGTATAAATCTTAGAACGTAATTATGAATTATTATACTGTAGATTTAAAAAATGTACATACATGTGGAACTATGAAGCCTTTTGTAAATATTATGACGATTTAAATGAATGAATCTGAAAACTTTTCATGGACTCCACATTGAGAATCACTGGTATAGAGAATACTGTTTCAATATCCAGTTTTATATAAACAAGAGTTAAACTTGGACGAATGAAGGGATACTTCAGCTCATGTCTATATTTCTAACTGTAGCAGCTGTTTAACAGGTTGGGTATTTATTGGGCAGAGGCAAAAAGTACATTTGGATTCCCTCCTTGTGTTGATGCTCTCAGGGTGGACTGTGTAGATAAACCTCTGAGGCTGCAGGTAAATTTCAGGCATGACTGTAATGACTCTGATCTCTGCTGGCAGGCTCAAACTGCAGACAGGACTTCAGTGCTTCCCAGAGCAGACAGACCGACAGACAGACAGACAGACAGAGAGAGGCAGACAGGAGCTCAGCTCTCTCCATACTGAGCAGACGGTCTCAGGCCCGGTCACATTACCTCAGTCTGAATGGAGTTTGTCTCGGAGCTCCTCAGCAGAGTCCTCACCCTGTCACTACTGGGATCTATTCCTGTCTGAGTCTACGCTGGGAGACATCTGTCAGCATGTGTAACGCACTCCAGGAACAAAACTAAAGTCTGTACCATGTGGGAGTTAGCTATCAATGTCAATACATCTCAACGTGCACTGAGAAACAGGTGGGTGATAGGAAGAAACAGAGGCAAAAAAAAAAACAGTGAATTATCAGACATGTTTTTTAGTCATTCTTTAGAGCTAATTCAGAGAAAGCTACAATAAACCCCATAATCCTAATATCAATGAAAATCCTTTGATATGGTTAATAAATTATTTGATTATATGTGTTTAAGGGGATGAAGATAATTTCCATAATTTGATACAGATTAACATAAATACATCTTCACGCAATGTTCAATAAACAGTATTATGAAGCCTGTACAATTTCTATACTAATTTTCTGAAAGTGGTCTGAAAGAGAATTGGTGTGTAACGAAGCATAAATTTCAAAATCCTATTTCCATCCTGCCATAAACCAGCATCAGCAATATTGATGGCTCTGTATGGATAATGAATATTCAGCAACTTGGTGAAAAGACCTTCCAACAGTGAATGGTTGAGTGATGGCCCGACCCTTTCAACGGCCTGAAATCTCAGCGCTTTTTCCACAAACTTCTGCCTGGTTCAGTATATTAGTTCAGTAGATTAGTTACAATGCTGAGTGGCAGAATAAATGCCAATACATCTAATCAATATTTATGTGATTAAAGCAGCAGTTACCGTGTCTGACCATGCAGCACACCCACACCTGTTGTGTGCTACCTCAGAGGACAGTATATTTAGCTGTTTATTGCTTCAAATTCTGCTGATAAACAGAAACGCTGTCTCCTTTTCAACAGAAAGCCACAGCGAGCTGAGCAAAAATATGAATGTCAAATCACATCGAGTCAACAACAAAAAAAAAACAAGTGTATAAGCTTCTCCATGTTCTTCATATTTACTCATTAGTGGATGCATGACTGATGACTCCCCTCAGGGTAACATCCTCGCTGTCTAAGTAAAAACCCTTCAAGTCCTTTTTATTTATGCATTTATTTATTTATTTCAGTAAGAGTCAAGCACAGGGTTGTTAAGGATGTAAGGGAGGAAATGGCACAGCTTGGAGCTATTTTTTTTATTTCTTTTTCATTACATTTTTCAAGGATACATATGACCTTTTCCTTGAAATGGTGAAATTAATTCATATTATTATTTCATGCTTTGAATACATGACATGTTATTTCCTGAGCCATTTTCAGCCATACACAACCTATGGAATCCAGCCTTTTCTTTTTTTATGAATTCATTTTTTGAGCAGCAAAAAGACATGTAATGAGAAAGCCATCATTTATCACTAAATGCCATTTATGAATCACAAAGGAGGATAAAAAAAAAAAGCACCAGACCAGTGACAGCATTGTTCAACTTTGAGATGTGAAATGTCCTAAAAGGGCTGATGTTTTGAATATTCTGTGCATATAATGACTCTCGTTACATGCCGCAATTAGCTCTCAAATACGTTTATGAAGACTTGAGGGCTGGCGTGATATTAAACAAGATTTAGTCACACAAAATTGCTATTAACCAAAAGTAATTAGCCACATTAAATGTGTAAGAAGTAGTAAGTCATGGCAATGAAATCGTACTGTATCTTCTAAGACTCTTAATTGTAGAAAGTAGCAATAAGTTCTCACTATTGGCTGTCGTCTGTTTGCACTCAGACATGAGAGCATAGAGCTTCAGTGTGCCTGCAACAGCGTGATTTTGATAAATGACTTTATTACTTGTTTTGGTGTTGAGGGAAGATGTTGTTGTGCTGCCCAGTACATTAGTTCTTTGTCCAAACAGGATGATGCCCGCAGACAGTACATTATACTGACTGGTGGTTTCACACAGGAGAAGAAGCACCTCCTCTATTTCTCTCTAGACCCAAGGAAATTGTCTGTCCCACAATGATGCTTGAGGGTTTTATATAGTGCATTGTCACCTGGATTAGTGGGCTATGCTATTTTTGGGATTGAGCACTAGGCCACCTTCTGGTTGCAGGATGCTTTGATGGGTAAGGACACCATCCCAAGCAGGTAAAGCACATGTGACAGCTGGTGTCCACCCTCCTCAATATGTCCTGCTGGACTTTCAAGATCTCCAAAGCAGTTATACAGCATGTGAAACTTTCCTTTCGATGATGTCTTTCATTATCCTATATAGTCATAATTAGAGATAAAACTAGTTGTCCTGATGGAAAAGGGATTTAAAGGTGCAGTGTGTAGGATTTGGTGGCATCTAGTGGTGTGGTTGCAGATTGCAACCAACTGAGTACCTCTCCATTCACTCCTCCCTTTCCAAGACTGAACTCTGGAGACTCTAAAACCATGGCCTCGCTCAGAGGCCATCCTTACCATAATAATACTACTTTAGGAGAATTGGAAGTCAGACGGCGGCTGGCGGTGCCATGGTTTTGCACTCTGCGGCTCACGTTACTGCAGTTTCACAAGCGTGTCGGAGAACTACAGTGGCCTTCAGGTAACAGAAAACCTTGAAAGGCTCTCTCTACAGCCAGTGTTTGGTTTGTCCGTTCTGTGCAATTATCTATGGACAGTCATGTGATTAATCGCAATTAAATATTTCAATCAATTGACAACACTAATAGTTTTGAATGTTATATTCCATTTCTGCTAATAGATCCCCCGAAAAGTTACACGTTGTTCTTTTACGATGTTGTCCATGTACTCCCATTCCCAGTTTGAATCTGGCTGGGGACCTTTGTTGCACATCATCCCACGTCTCTTCCACAATTTCCTGTTTGCTCCATACTGCATACTCAGTGATGGTTCAAATTAACTGTCAAAATACATTTTCTGATCTGACGCTCCTATCAACAGGACGACATCATTTGTCTATGCCTTTCAAAACCCCTACAAATCACTGTTGAAAAATAAATGATTTAAATGTTTTCAGATGTATCTGGGGTCCCTATCTGGATGATGGCGAGATGATCGCCATGATATTTGTGTGTCCCATCTTTGTTCCCTGTGCGTCATGTAATCATTTATGCTCAGTGGATGAACATGAGGTGTAATATTGTGGTATGATTGTCTGTGTTACACACTGTCGAGAGGAATGTGCATGTTTTTTTATTAGTGCTGTAAATCAATTAAAATATTTAATTGCATGATTATCCATAGTTAATCACAATTAATCGCAAATTTGTATCTGTTCAAAAATGTACCTTAAAGGGAGATTTGTCAAGTATTTAATACTCTCATCAACATGGGAGCGGTGAAATATGCTGCTTTATGCAAATGTATGTATATATTTATTACTGGAAGTCAATTAACAACACAAAACAATGAAAAATATTGTCCAGTAACCCTCACAGGTACTACATTTAGCATTAAATATATGCTCAAATCATAACATGGCAAACTGCAGCCCAACAGGCAACAGCAGCTGTCAGTGTGTCAGTGTGCTGACTTGACTATGACTTGCCCCAAACTGCAGGTGATTATCATAAAGTGGTCATATCTGTAAAGGGGAAACTAAAGGGTACCCATAGAACCCATTTTAATTCACATATCTTGAGGTCAGAGGTCAACGGACCCCTTTAAAAATGGCCATGACAGTTTTACCAAAGTTTAGCACAAGTTTGGAGCTGAAGTTTTTTAGCCTCCTTCGTGACAAGCTAGTATGACATGGTTGGTACCAGTGGATTCCTTAGGGTTTCTAGTTTCATATGATGCCAATATGCCGTTATCGCGTTAACTTTGACAGCCCTACTTTTTTCATATTTGTATATTGTTTGTAAATTTGTAATGTATGTTCAAATGCTGAAGAAAAAGTTTAATCATTTAAAAAAACAAAAAACAATAAAAGAGAGACAAATATTCTTAAACTACACAGTATACAGCTGGATCTGGATCAGATATGATAAATAGTGTTTTTCATGATACCAAACTACTTTAGTGATTCACAGGAGTGGATGTTCAGTATGTGGTCTCTTTTTAACTTTTGGCTTATGGCAGAAAAAACACTTTAACTTGTCCCGAGGGAGCGCTCTCCTCCCCAACAAATCTCATGCTAATACCATCAGGCCCCCAGGTAGAGCCCAGCCAGAGTGTAAGCGGAGCTGGAATCAGACACAGCGCTTGTCAGCGATGACTCAGACAGTCCCTCAAGCCCAACACAATTTGGCGCACAGGACAGCCACCATTGCTCTACCTCAGCATATTCATGCAGTGTGTGTGCTCAGAATATTAAACACACAATCCGCACGAGCAAGTTTGGGAGTCCTCTGTGGTAATTTGCAATGATATCTGAGGCTACACACCCTCTCTGCCATGTATGACCCACTCTCCATCAGCAATAAATAAGAGCCAATTGGATTCCGAACATGGAAACCCTCGTGTAGTAAATGAGAGGCATGTCCTGGATAAACCTCTCTGATGGAGAACAGGGAGAATAATTCAGCCAAGCTACGGCTGTTCTTAATGTGATTCATGTTCCGTGTGCCGAGAGTTCGGCCAATTAAATTTGTCGTTCCTAAAAGGATTTTTTCCCCTGCTTTCCCGATTCCTTAATGGAAACTTGTTGACCCATTCACCACCGTAAGTATAGAGCTCTGATAATCCTGAAGAGTTTACATGATCCCTGGAATGTGCTTGTGCTGATGTGTGCACATTGTGTGAGATTAAGAGAGGAAAATAAACACAAAAGGTAAATATTACTTTTTTCACATATGTGAGATGGGTTTTTAGTCTGAGAGTTCAGACATCCACAGACATATCTGTGTTTGCATGTATGTGTGTCCATCAATTTCACAGCATTAAAGTCCCAGAGGCAATTGAACAAAACTAAGCAGAAATCCATTATTGTAGTTGGCCTGAATTATTGTATAGTTATCATTATAATGACTTATTCATGGTCAGAATTTTCAGATTTGTAACGTTTTTTTTTATAAATATTCAACTTGGCAACTTTACTGTATATACAAGAATTGCCATACAAATATCAGTTACAACCTGTCTACATTCTGTAATAAATAAATATTGTATTTTTTCAATTTAAAGGTACAGTGTGTAGGATTTGGCAGCATTTAGTGGTGTGGTTGCAGATTGCAACCAACTGAGTCCCCCTCCGCTCACTCCTCCCTTTCCAAGACTGTGGTGTTGGTGAGTGCAAAACCGTAGTAATGCTTGTTCGCTTCGCTCAGAGGCCATCCTCACCATAATAACACTACTTTAGGACCAATGTCAAGTCAGATGGCGGCTGGCGGTACCACAGTTTTGCAAGCATGTCAGAGAAGTACAGTGGCCTTCAGATAATGTAAAAACACTAAAGGCTCTCTTTAGAGCCAGTGTTTGGTTTGTCTGTTCTGGGCTACTGTAGAAACATGGCAGAGCAACATGGTGGACTCCATGAAGAGGACCTGTTCCCTATGTAGATACAATATGAAGAGCTCATTCTAAGCTAACGAAAACACAACAATTCTTAGTTTCAGCTGATTATACATTAATTAAAACATAGTTATGAATATTATATTCCATTTCTGCAAATAGATCTCCCGAAATGTTACACACTTTTCCTTTACGCCTAGTACACACTATATGACTTTAGCCCTGATTTTCCGCTCCCCAACATTTTTTGGAGTTCTCCAACAAAAGCCCCAGATCAGAGGCAAATCAGAGTTGGCTCGCCTCTAGCACATCGGCGCCTCGAGCATCATGTGTGAACTGCTCAAAGAGCCAAGAGGCTCACCGACGCTCGCCGATGCCTCACAGACACAATCCAGATATCTAGCATGCTAAATATCTGGACCTGTCATATCAGGGACTCCGGCTATGAGCTACAGCCAATGAGAAAGCAAGATATACAGGTTGAGGGGAAACCTGGGGGACGAGGGGTTGCCTGTAATAATAGGAACTTACTTTATGTGTTGCATTTGCAGCACGTAGCAAAGTTGTTGCTGCACCTAGAGAAATAGATAGTAAAAAAGAGTGCGGAAACATGCTATTTTGTTAACATGTATCAACGACAACATCAGCAATGTGTCTCGCATTTGGTATCGCGTCATTAACCGTGTATTTCTCGCGCCTGTTTTCATGACAAAACGTAGTTTGGTCAAAGATCTTGTAGTGTGTGACCCCCGTTGCCGGTCAGTCATGTAGTTTGAAAGTCACATCGACTTCAAGACTCCCGATTACAAGACAGCAAGTAGTGTAGTGTGAACAGTATTGCTGGTGTGAACTTGGCTTTAAAGGAACATGGAAATAAAATGCAGTATTTAAGATACATCAGACCTTTCTCACAGCAGACATTTGATCTGTCAAACAAGTCTAACAAATCAGTAATGACAACGTTTCAATCAGGTGTGCCAGTTTCCAGGCTGGAAGAGAGCCATCATTAATGGGAATTAATTACACCTGTGTTGTACTTATCATACAGTATGTCAAAATGTTTGTACCTCTCGTGTAAAATAAATGCCACTCAGCAACGATACAGTATATAAGCCATTCAACCAAACTAATTTGTTTGTTATATATAGGTTGATTTAATTGTTGTATTTTCAACTAATTTGCTGTTTAAATCTTGCCGGTGTTCATATGATTCAACTTTAGACTTTGTTTGTGTGGAAAAACTTTTAAACCCAGTGTGATGGACACAAATAATGCCTTGTATTTGAACCATACAAAATGTCACGAGAAGCACTGCAGCACCATCTACTGGCTTCAAACAATACAACTCAAATTATCATGTGTCCTTTTTGCTCGGCTCATTCATTCTTTTTATAAACGGCTCAACATTTTCTCTGCTTAGGCTTGAAAAATGGAAATTTACTGTCAAGTCTGGAGACCAACTTTAATTAACTTTAATAAGTTACACAATACATTTAATAAGGCTCTCACAATGCTTTCTATTCTTCTGTGATGGCTCAAATTAAATTCCTAATTTACTTCTTGCAATAATAATTTGTCTCATTGAAAGCCGAATATGATGGATATATTCTCTTTGCACATTATTAGGTAATTTATCAGCTTTTACTGAACAATTCACAAACCCAAGAGGGAATATTATAGGCTGTACTATAATTTCAAACTTTTTAACTCACTTCTTATATTATATTTAATGGTACTGGAGAGAGGGTTTGGGTGGACGTTCATATCTTGCTGCATGCTCAGTGTCATTGTTACACCACACATGGGTACTATCAGCCCAGTTTAACATCTGTGGCGCTATGAAGGTTATATCCTGTATCGTTTCCTCTATCTACAGTATATAAACAAAGCAGATACTCCTACCTTGATACTTGAAGGTAAAGCTGGTGTAACATGGATGTTGTGTCATAGTCCGATCTCTTTGTCTCACAGTTTAGGAGTTCATTTTCATGTCATCAGAGTCTTTTTCCTTTTTGGAAACTCCAGACTGATCCTCCTGCTTTTTCTCCTTCAGGCTGATTTGAAAGGCCACAGTTTTATCACTTGGTGAACTTTACTGTTGTCCCTCTGGCAAAAAACACAGTCATTCTGTATTTGTGTCATCGCTTTCCGTGGGTCTTGGTCTTCTCCCTGCTCAGTATTATGGGGCTATACCCTAACTGAGTTGTTCCATGATTTATTATTTCCTAATTATGCAGCCTACAGTGTTCCTTTAAACAATAAATTATTCTTTAAAGGAACAGAGTGTAACATTTAGGGTGATCTATTAGCAGAAATGGAACATAATATTCATAACTATGTTTTCATTAGTGTATAATCACCTGAAACTAAGAATCGCTGTGTTTTCGTTAGCTTAGAATGAGCCCTTCATATCTACATAGGGAGCGGGTCCTCTTCACGGAATCCGCCATGTTGCTCCGCCATGTTTCTACAGTAGCCCAGAACAGACAAACCAAACACTGGATCTAGCGAGAGCCTTTCATGTTTTTACGTTACCTGAAGGCCACTGTAGTTCTCTGACACGCTTGTGAAACTGCGGTAACGTGAGCCGCAGAGTGCCAAACCGTGGTACCGCCAACCACCGCCTGACTTCTGTTGCTCCTAAAGTAGTGTTATTGTGGTAAGGAAGCGAACGGCGTTGCCACGGTTTTGCACTCGGCGGCTCACGTTACCGCAGTCTTGGGAAGGGAGGAGTGAGCTGAGGGGTACTCGGTTGTAATCTGCACCATTAGATGCCGCCAAATCGTACACACTGTGCCTTTAAACAATAAATGCTCCTTTAAACATATAACTCTCACCAGATCTATGACTTCTCACATATCCCATCTCTGGAATCCGTTCAGTGGACAGAGTTTAGGATTTAATGACACAATGGGGACATATCTGTTTGCTCACATCCAGTCAAATAAAAGAGTGACAGTCAATCATGGGTGTTTTACTCAAGGGACTTTGGATGCACATTCAGTCTCTTTGAGCTGTCACTGCAGTCGAGTTGATTTCTTATTCATTTTTAAAAAAACAGGATTTTATTTTTCATGAATGTGTATGAAAATATTGATTTTTAAAAAATCACTTTGACATTCAATGTCAAGTTGGCTGAAGTGAGATTGAAAGATCCTTCTTGACTTTATAATAAACAGAAGCTGACAACATCAATCTCCCCACAAAGTCCTGCAGCTGCATAGCTGTCCTGGAGCTTTCGATCATATCACACAATCTACCTCAGTAGATGGAGCTGCCCAGTTGGAAATACACTGTGCATGCTCAATTTTTCATTATTTCTGAGCACTTTAAGGACTTTTCCTCCAAATAGGGGCTTGAAAATTGAGAATATTACAGTAGCTGCTGGATCCAAGGTCAAGATTTTCAAGAATGGATTTTTTCAGTCTCATAAAGTTGGCCATGTGACACAGCTACTTATGTTGCAGGGCTAGAGTGCATACCCTTTTAAAGGCAACTTAATTCACCAGGGGCCTCATGTATAAACGGTGCGCACGTACTAAAGTGTTGCTGTGTTTCACGCACACGCCGGGATGCATAAAAATCAACATGACGTGAGAATGTGCGGTACGTGCCGCAAACTCTAGACCAGACGGGACAGCATGGAGCGTGTTTATAGTCATTTGCATCATTATTAATGGGAGGAGACAAGGCGGGCCAAATGGCACATGCAGCTGCGCTCAATTTCACATTAATTGGGATGTATAAAGGAAAGGTGCGAAGGAACAGGCGTACGCACGGTTTTATACATGTGGAAATTTCTGTGCTTATGTACTTTTTCAGTTTTGTGAGTACGCCATCTTCCAGTGTGAAAGCTGCGCAGTCTTTTTATACATGAGGCCCCAGGTCAGGATTATAAGAGGAAGTCCAGGGACAGTGCAAACCACTGAGCCACTGTGTCTCAAATGACTAGCTTTATATTTAGAATTTGGTCAATAGTGAAACTGTTACAGTCCATCTAAATATGTCCCTGATAATAATGCAATTCAATGCTTTGGAGAACTGATACAGCCGGGAAAATTCTCTAATGATGCTTGCTACCCTGCAGGAAGGTTAGTGTTTGGATCACACAGCATCTCTGGGGTTACCAGCAGATGTTTGTGTGTATTACTCAAGGACACTTCAACACAGTCAAACACTTGTTGACACCAACACCTGAACCAGGGTCTCCCAGTTCTCTCTCACCACAAAGCCACAGCTGATATTTTACTATCCTTCTCTGCAGCACCAGGTGTTCCCGGTTGAGAAGCAGCGACTGGCTGTGCTTTCCCAGTTAAGTCTTTCTTACTCTTTATTTGGATCCCCTTTACTGGCAGGCGTGGACACCTATCTATGAACAACAAAGAGCGGCTGGTTCACCGCTATGACTCTACCACTTGATGAAAAATATGAGAAAATTATGTTTTTAAATGATGTGAAATGATCTGGCATGAAGGAGAGAGCATGCAGAATACTCGACAACCCACAGTGTCCAATTGGACTGCAAAAAAAAGCACATTTAGTCTCGCTGCTGTTTCTATTCAAGCCACACATGAATGGAGCTGTATGCTGGTATTTATGAGGGAGCTCAATAGGAACTCAATACCTTCTTTTTATTTAATAAGGAACTGAAGAAATGAGCACTGGAGAGTGACATCTCTCCTTTCATGACTGTCTTGTTTTGCATTAAATCATCCCAGTGTTCAATGTGGATTGTAAAGAATTGTTACTTGTTTTTACCTTTGCATAATTGTGCTTATCTGCTGTGTTTATTTGTGCATTTTTATTGTCATATAGCCCTCTTAGCTCTAACTCATTGCCTATTTGCTATTTTGTTGTGTTACTCAATGGGCTTTTTTCTTTAATTAAAGATGAACGTGCACTAAAAGGCGGCCAGCCCGGCGATGTCAACAAAGCACAAACTCAGATTACAGCACACACAGAGGGAGCGACTTCATTCTCTGATCAGGTAGGCATTACTCCTCTATCTTTTCATTGCAAATAGTTGTTTACTGTTACATTAAGGCCCTGGATATCGTATAGAGAACTTTTAATAATTGAAATTCAGATGAAATAAAAGAAAAAAAATAATGTGTAAAGAGACAACCTTTTGCTTAAAGCTGATGGTAATGATTGTTCAATTTCAATTCTTCTTAATTTGAACGCTGCATCCATTCTATTAGATAGCCTTGGAAAGTGGGTTGGCATCAGAGACACATGGTTTAAATCTGATTTATCAACTTAACAAGTTTCTCAGTAGTCATTGGTGAAGGTTGCATCCTTGGCCCCTGTTGTTCTGTACATACATGCTGCCACTGGGACATATCATACATAAACACAAACTCTAGTACCATTGTTATGCAAATGTATGTACCATTAAAGTATAGGATTGGTAGTGCTGTTCCAATGCATTTTATGTTATATTTGTTGAAATTCTCATTAGACGTGTCTGTCTACCTGCGTGCACTCTGCCCATGCACTCGCTGTGAGTCACCGGAGTCTTCCACAAGCTGCTAGCTCGACAGCTGTGAGTACTAACAATAGCCATGTTTGTTGTTTACGTTCATAATGATAATTGTGGGCGAGTGTCTTTGGAGGGAGGCCTGAAGTGACGGACTGTCAGTGTTGCTGACTTGGCCACTTCCTCGCTAGATTTAGGAACTTTTGGAGCGAGTGCTGCTACTTTCACTGGAAAAGAGTTGGCAACATTGGCCTCGTTTTTTCGGTTGGATCATAAAATCTAGAATAGGCTACTCTTGCTAGTTTCTCAACATTAACGACCCTACCTTTAAAAAACAGTGAAGTAGGCAATTTTCATCATTTATTATCTTGTCTGTCAGAAATAAAGTGCTGGATGTCCCAAAACCTTCTCCAGCTAAATGAAAAAAGAAATCTGAAATAATTGTCTTCAATCCCACAAAGTCCATCCCTATTTTATAAAAGCATCTTTGCTCCCAGTCTACAAACATGGAACCTGCAGCCATGAATCCAGGTGTATATATTTTTTCTTTTGAAAATCGTTTTAAAAAGTTGTTCAATCGTGTTTTTATCAATTGAAGTCAAAGTCGACATGATCAAGAGAAGGTCATTCACGCTTTTATATCATCTCAGTTAGATTATTGTAATTCATTGGATTCAGGGTTTAGCCTCTTCAGCCTCTCTCTGAGGCTGCAGAACTAGTGACGTCTTTTAAATCACTTCTCAAAGCAAATCTTTTTTTAAGCGCAATATTTATATTTATTAACATGTCTGGTCTTTTTAATGTTATTGCTTTTGAATTTTTATATTATATTTTATTTCCATTTTATTTTTGTATTGTTTTAATTGTCTGATTTGATTTCATTGCAGTCGTGAAATGTTTTTGTTAGAGGCTCAGCCATTAAAAACACTTGTGCATCTGTAAACACTTGTAAAAAGTTTATTATTATTATCTAAACAAAGAAAGCATCTTTGGGGCCCCAAGTAAGATTGCTTTTCCTAAACATCTTAACCAACATACATCTACAACATGCAGCTACATTGCAGGTCTGTCAGTCAGGACAAAATGAGAGCCGTGGTCTCACACAGGTAGTGCAGTTTTTCACTGCAAACAATGTCCTCCCAGGATTTTATACTATCGTCCCGTGTCGTGCCAGTCATGCTACTTATGCTAGGCGGGAAGATGGCAACACAGTTACGTCCTGACCCAGTTTGGTTTCCGGATGCCATGGTGTTGTTCCTCCAGTGAATATCATCTCTGTGGGTTGTGTTGCCATTGACCCAGATGTAGACGCCCTCCTCATCCCTGTCCTGCAACCCGATCCACGCTGATTGGAGGCGTTGTTGATGGTTCTTCTGTGCAAACTGAAAAGTCATGTAGGTCAGGAATATGTGGTCTTGTGCAGTCAAAACAACAGCCAGGTCACCCCCCTCGTTAAGACATTTCCTGCGAGCATCTTCCCAACTCTTTGTGTCTTGTGGCAGGAAGAAGCAACGCGAATTGTGTTCAATCCAGCCAGACATACAGTGTGAACACTGCAGCAAGTCCCTGCTGCAGTATCTCCAGAGGAAGGACAGTTTGTTGGACAAGAGGACTGAACGCTTGAGTAGATTTTCTGCTTTCAGCTTGCCCGAGATTTCTTTTTCATTGTTGAACTGCAGGCGCCACTCTCTGCTTTCTGCAGTCGCCATGGCGATGATGGACAATGACTGATTCAGAACCAAGTGCAGTCCTCTGTTTACCTCTGTTGCAAAGTCATAGTTTTTCTGGGTTGAGTTTAGAAACTTCTTCAGCTCATCTTTCTCAACTTGCAACTGGGATTTTTCTAGCAATGTTTCCTCCAAGAGCAGTTTCAGCCGGGTCTTTTCAGCTGACAACAACATGATGTAATTTGTTGTGGTGACGTTTAAGCCCAGAATTTTCTTCATCTCAGTGTTTTCCATTTTTATCTTGCTCAGATTTAGCAGTTCAGTTGCCGGAGCAGAGAGGACACCGGTCAATGCACAAACAAGCCCAATCAAAATCAGACTCAAAAGAGCTTGGCAAATGCATTGCGAGGAGCCGTTTTGAGTCTCTCCACTGCTTATTTCTTCTTCATCTTCTGTGTAAGTTGTTGAAATTGTTGTTGAAAACTCCCCAGAATATTCACTTCCAAAACTAAGAGCAAAAATAGAAAGAAAAATCAAGAGATGTTACTGTAAACAATCTGTGACACCATTCCTCATCCTTACAGTATATTTGGTCATTATATTGATTCATAAGTCACCAAACATAGCATGTTCTTTGATGAAATCCACATATGTGTTGATGTGTAAAGTGATATAGGATTTTATATAAAAAGTACATTCTCATCTCCTAAAACATTTGTACATTTCACTTGCATTGGGCTGCATTTTATTGTCAGATTTCTGCAAACTGCAACACGCAAACAAAATGTGTAACATAATATCCTTTACTCCCCCTCCTTCTCATGTCAATATTGTCCCCCATATTCCCACCAAGACTACCTCATCCTATGCATTATTAAATCCGAGAACAAATATTAATTGTTCAAACACTTTAAAAACTGGCAAAAGACTAAAAACAACTGTAGACATCCCATGATTGTATACTCTTGATTTCATTACCTTGACAGGGTCTCTAGGGATTCCTCCGTTTCAAGCATGTCTTTGCTGTAGTTTTCTACTGAATTTTCTACTGGATTTTCTGTTTCTCCAAAAGTAAAGTCCATTTTTGAAATGAAAATTGTATTTTGATTTGCTTTCCCCCCCAAGTTGCCATAGCAACTTGATAACATTAACATTCTCAAAGGGCCCTTTTGTATTTCCTGTTCCAAAGTAAACTTGGACCAAAGCTGCTATTCCATTGAACTATAGCATTTTTTCACACAACTGTACTGTATTTTTTAATTGTGCTCAAGCTGTGAACTTCTGTCATAGAAAGTGAGTCAAGCCAACAGAATCTACAATAGTCAGATCTCCATGTTAGAAAAATAGTTAAGTTCCCTACAGTAATATGCATGGATGGATTACTCAACAGGCCCACCGGGCACAGGCCCAATGTCACTCAAAGAAACATGTGCCAACCAGGAAGAAACTCAAAATGACCACAAAGAAACATAAAACAACTACAAAGAGACACAAAAAAAACAAAACTACAGAGATATGAAACAGCTGCAAAGAGACACAAAGAGATTCACAACAGTTATGAAAAGGGAAAAAAAGCCGTACAGAGACACAAAATTGCCATAAAGAGAAACAAAACCACAGAGAGATATAAGCACTACAAAGAGACTGCAAAAATAACAAAACTACAACACTAACAACTCTAACACAAAGACTCACAACAATTATGAAAAGGTACTAAATGGCCGCACAAGGAGACACAAAACCACAGAGAGATGTGTAACAACTACAAAGAGACATAGAGAACTACAAAGAGACACAAAACCACAGAGAGATGTGTAACAACTACAAAGAGACATAGAGAACTACAAAGAGACACAAAGCCACAGAGAGATGTGTAACAACTACAAAGAGACATAGAGAACTACAAAGAGACACAAAGCCACAGAGAGATGTGTAATGACTACAAAGAGATAAAATGTCCACAAAGAGACACAAAACCACAGAAAGATGTGTAACGACTACAAAGAGACACAAAACCACAGAGAGATATGTAATGACTACAAAGACACATAAAACAACTACAAAGAGACACAAAACCACAGAAAGATGTGTAACAACTACAAAGAGGCACAAAACCACAGAAAGATGTGTAACAACTACAAACAGACACAAAACCACACAGAGATGTGTAACAACTACAAAGAAAAAAAATGACAAAGTGGCTAAACAATTATAAAGTCAGTGTGTATTGATCCTACAGTATGTAGGAGAGGTGGTGGCGCCTTTTGCTTGTCTGTGACGGGGGCCCATTGTCTCGTAATCGGCTCATATGTTGCAATTACAGCACAGGCACCAGAGAAACATGCAAAACCAGGGATGTGTTTAAGAAGGTTGGACAACAGTAAATTAGTTAACAACTGAGGAGACTTCTAAGTTCTTTTGGTTTTTGCTTCTGTTGTTTGTTACTCAGAAACTGACAACACTTAAAAATAGCTCCAGTCCATGGAGGCTTGATTTTGGGAATACTGACCGATTTTCTCTTTTTCAGAACTAGTTTGGATGAATATCTTGGACAGAGTTTGTGTTGTGTACAGGGTAAGGATTCATGTTTACGTTTTCTGATCTTAGAGATGTTCCAGCCATCAAAAATTAGTTTTTTTTATAACTGTAAATGTGAATGGGCATCTTCAGTGAGAGACAGACAGCGGCACATCTCTAGGACGAGTATTAAATGTTAAATATGAAAAAGAAAACCTAGAAGTGCACAATGATTTAACTTGATAAAGAGTGCAGCTTTACCATTATATTAGTTAGTTTTTGTCAAGGTTTTCTCTCATTGCTCTGTTATGAAATTCATGCGTCCTCTGCCACCTCGGATAACACAGTTTTTCAAAGTGAGATAGTTTGACATGAACCACTTTTTAGCAAAGCATCACCTCCAGCAGACATTTAGGAATATGTCTCTAAATGTTTGAATGTTCACACAATTTAGCAACACAAATCCATTATGCACCTGCCGCTATGTTATGTCCATCTGGGAGGAACATTTATGAGGTCCAAGCTGCAATTTATTGTTATCTGACATAAACACAATGTTTGGAAAGCACTAAAGGACAAAGCGGTGTTCTGTGATGACAAACCTGTAAAGAATTTTAAGACTGTGATGATATAATATGGCTCTCTGCTGTTTCTTTCTGTTTTTGAGAGGGGCGTCATGGTGAAAAGGTTAAAGCCATAACTCCAGCACTCTGGACGGAGGCCCTTATGAGAGCTGAGATGTATCAAGCCACGTGTTGTTCTCAGGCTGTCAAAGTCGTGGATGATATCGGTTTTGTTTTCTCATAATTTCCAAACATTAGGAAAAAGGTTTAGGAGTTATGTGCAGTGCAATATCATGCGTTCATTACTTTAGTTGATGTGTTAGAAATTCATCCTCGACCACATCAACCAATTAATCTGGAGGTTTCATGCCAATACTTTACACTGTCACAGTATGAGCAATGAGTTTGCAATTTTTCATCATTCTTAGGAAAATATTTGAATAGCACAATTGACTGTCAAAGCATTTCCTGTTAACCAAGGCTGTGTGTTAATGGTTTGTGGTGTGGTGTAGAAAAGATAGGTGGAAAAGAATAATGATGGGATAAAAAAGTTTTTATTAATTTAAAAATCACATTCAGGCCATTTAGTGGAGTAATGGTAAACAATACTATAAAATAATTTCCATTTTGTCCCACATATTGTTCATTTAATTTGTTTTAAACACGTTACTGCCATCTTGTGGTGAAATACAGCTTGAAATGAAAATGGACACTACATCTCACGGATCACAATATGTACACTGTGAAAAAATACCTGAATTAACAGATGAATTATGTGAATCATCCCACAGTATTCAAATTGAAAATGTTTCTAACAAACTACCTCCTCTCTCCTCCTGAAGACTCTCGAATTATTTTCTTTGATCCATGATTTGATGATACTCTACATATCTGCCACTTTTATCTGGGCCATAACATTTGCTGACGTGTTACACGATGTGTCTACTGACATATTATTAGTAAAGATTATTATTTTTTGGGCAAGTTTTATTTTCAATCTGATTGGTCCTCGATGCAGTTTGAGTATTGGATCCCTAGTTACACTTATTGATGAGTAGTGGAGCATTTTATTATTATATATTATACGTAGCATTCTGCTATATTTTTATTGTATATTGTACCACAGTGTCCTTTCTTTCTGTATATATTTTCTTGTATTTCTTTCTTATACTTTGTGTTTCCTTGTAAGTGGCACTCAGATCAGGCAAAGGAAGAATTTCCTTGTACAGGGAGTTTGACTTGGAGAAAATTGCAATATTCAAATGTTAACTTGATTAAGCAACATTTTTTCTAATTGCCTTATTCTGAAGGGTTATTAAAGATAGCCTCAAACCTATATCACATGAGAGCATTGTCTGAGGTTGGACACAAAAAGGATCCACCTTCATAACAATTACTGACATGAGAAAGGTCCTTATTCCTCATCTACTACTACACTGGAGCGTTTCAGTTACCAACAGATCAGGCTGTGGTTGCACTGGGCACTCCTGAAAAAGAGCACAGATATGAAATATCTGGATTAAATCAAGTTTTAAAAACTCATGCAAACATTCATCCATTAATAAGCCCTGTCGTCTCAAAGCAAGAAGAAACTGTATTATTGAGACGATGAAGTCGAAATATAGTTTGCATTCAGCATCTTTCTACTTGATACTGAAGGTCCAAACAAGGTTCAAACAACATCATTAGATCAGTGAAACTCACATCAAAGAGAAAAGAAGCAAACCAAATGAAATAATAACCAACTTCACACCAGCTCCGACTGGAACTGCACTCTTTTCCTCGAGTGCAGAGCGAGCCCTTGCTGACTTCACTGGCACACTGGGCTTAATTAACTCGGAGAGGAGTGTTTACTGTCAGACAACTGGCTCCATTTTGCTTTTGATGAATGATTGATGCCCCTCAGGAGTGAAGCAGCAAACAAGAGCAGGCATAGAGAAAGGTGCAACGCCTCCCCAGACTAACAGGGAAAAATGATCAAATAATGATGAAACAACTTTGAAAGTGATGGGATTATATCAGCGAGTGACAATAGGAATACCCACAAGGAGTAATCTTTTAAGCTCCACTCAGTGATTAGATAATGTACATAATAACTGAATAAACAAGACGTTCTCACTGTGTTATTCTTCAACCTCCTCTCTGACACACAAATTCATCAGACAACAAACCTGTCATTCTGGATCTGAGGGTGTGAACAGAATTAAAGACTTTTAAAAGGACAGTAGGTCCCAACCTATAGAGGTCGGAACATCACAAGGGGTCACACAAGATAAATGTGAGGGCTTTCAGGATGCATAAATGTATAAGAAATGTGAACAAACAGATTTCTGGTGTGAAAATGTGACAAAATCATTTAAAGGAATAGTTCAACATTTGGGGAAATATGCTGACTGGCCTCTGGCAGAATGTCAGGCAGCAGCCAGTTAGCTTAGATTAACACAAAGACTGGAAACAGGAGGGAACTGCTAGCCTGGGTCTGTTAAAAGGTAACTAAATCAACCTACCAGCACATCTAAAGCTTAACAATTAACACGTTGTATTTTGTTTGTTTAATCCATACAAAAGACAAAGTGTTAAACCGACAACTCGTCATTTTACAAGGGGTTTTGTTATTCCTTTAAACTCAATGTCCAGTAGATTAAATGTTTATTTTTCTGACTTTTCTCTATTATTTTTCAGGCAGATGCTATTAGCAGCCAGGTGTCTGTAGCCCACGATGCCATTTGCACCCAACCCGGGCACACATTAGATGCTGTAAGTGTATATGTACTGTATGTATATTTTTCCTAAACCATGTAGTTTGGTGCCTAAACCGAACCAATCTGTGACTGAAAACTGAAAATATTAATTTAAAAAACAGAAAATAATAAGTGTAAAATGGGCTTCACACAGGACCAGGGCCGGCTTAAGGCATAGGCGCCTTTATAAAAAAATAATAAAAATAAAGCACTTTTTTTCCCAAAAATGCCGGTGGGTACCCTTCCTCATTTTCTGCATTGAGGTAACAAAAATGAACAAATAAGTAAAGAAAGAAAGAAATACACTTTTCACCCCTGTAACTCTTGTTGTAGAAAACTGATTAAACACTTTTAAGCCAACAATATCAGGGACCAATTGTATATTTATATTATAATAAATCCAGTTATTTATGAAAATAAAGATCTTGATTTTTGTCTTAAAACCATTGTGATGTCTGATGTGTGTTGTGGTTTACGGGGCTAGGGTTAGGGAAATCTGAATTTCACCTAGGGCACCAAAAGAGCTAAAACCAGCCCTGTACAGGACTCAATCCTTATAGTCCTGAATTTGACCCATTCATCGACCACAATCCACCTACTCCTTACATGTACTTTTTCGCTCTTTATATTACTACTACTAGTACTGGATGTAAATAGCCGTGTGACTATTCTCACCCGGGTATAAATAGACACATTTTTTATTGTGAAACACTAGTCAGTTTTACAAGTCTTTAGGTCTATAACAATATTCAAATTAAACAATTGGAGTAGCCTTCTAAATATGTATGGATGTTTTTCCAGTTCCAGACACACTGACTATTCAGGTTTAACCACGTCACAACATACCAGTGAAAATGCAGTTTGAACTTGTTATTGTTAACTACGCAGATTTAATATTGCCTTTGCTACAATTACTCATACGCCCTATAAAAGTTCATGAGTTCCGGAAACAAACGTTGCCAAATCTTTTAATATGTGTGTCTTATCTGGAATATTCCATCATCATTCTGACATAGCTTATCTTGCACAATGGGCGGAACAGTGTAACCTGATCCACAGAGAGGCGGTACCAGTCTGGTCTCGCCCAGTAGTCGTTTACTGGCAGATGGAGGAAGTGACTCATGTTGCCATGTCAGTGTGAACAATAACACGGGTGTCATATTCTCATAATACACCGAATCCACAGGACTTCTTATGAAACTGTTACGCCCCACCTTCTACTCCACTGTACAGTAGCCTGAGAAAAACAAAAAGAGGTCATGAAATAAAGTGCTCATCAGATCAAGAGCTTACAGTTTCTTTACACAAAGCCTGAAAAGTCTATAAAAACCTGCTCTGAAAGAAGGGAAATAGTTTGACATTTTGTTCTAATGATGGTGATAAAGGTCAGATGATCACACAGACGTTAGGATTCACCCTGTGGGCCCATGAATATCCACTGAAAATGCTATGTAAATTTTGCCATTACAGTAGCTTTTGAAAGGTCAGGAAGTAATCAAACCCATTAGGAATCCTCTGGGGACCATTAATATCTCTGACAACTTCATGCAAATGTGGCCAGTACTTGCTGAGTTATCTTTACTCATTACATCCCCACACGAGTGGGCAGAAACCGAAAGGATGAGTGTGAAATCAGCCTGGGAGTCCATGTGGTGCATGTTGCAATAAATTCAGAATTATACTCGTTGCCGGCTCATAAACCATCTGGGTATAATGTTGGCAGACTGCAGTTGGTTTGAGTGCTGTGTCAACAGCCATCGATCCTCCTCCTCCGGCATCCGCGGGTAAAAACACTGAATCCCAGGCGGCTCCTGAGTCAATGCCCTGTAGTTAACTCTGTGTTTGAACATCCCTCTAGAGGAGGGCATGAAAATTGAGTCTCCCTGAGAGGATCAATATAGTTTCACTGGTAACTTTACAATCCACCAGGTCATATTCTGCTGTGATGGAGGTCACTCTCCTATGAAAGACAGTTTCCACCAGGAAAAGAAAAAAAACAGTTGAAAAGGCAAGATAAAAATAAAAATCCTTACGGTAAATCGAAATTATGAGAGGAAAGTCAAATCATGACATAATACACTTTTGAATTATAATTGTTCACTAAAGTTATGAGATACCAAGTCATATTTATGAGATGGTAGGTTAAGTTAACAATTTTGATTTACTATCTCATCATTTTGAGTACAAATTATGAGATGAAAAGTCAAAATCATGAGATATTAATTCAAAATTATGAGATGAAAAGTCTAAATTGTGAGAGGGGAAGTCAATGTTATGGGATACCAAGTCAAATCTATGAAATAGTAAGTCAAAGTTATGAGACACTACAATTTTGATTCATTATCTCATAATTTCGAGTACAAATTAGGAGATGAAAAGTCAATATTATGAGATATTAAGTAAAAATCACAATATGTTACAATTTTGACTATTTCATAACTTTGAGTAACAATTATGAGATGAAAAAATCATTATTATGAGATTATTATATCAAAATTAGGAGATGAAAAGTCAAAATTGTGAGTGGGAGAGTCAATATTATGGGATACCAAGTCAAATCTGTGAAATAGTAAATCAAAGTTATGAGACACTACAATTTTGACTTATCTCATAATTTCTAGTACAAATTAGGAGATGAAAAGTCAAAATCATGAGATGTTACATTTTTGACTTACTATTTCATAACTTTAAGTAAAAATTATGAGATGAAAAGCCAATGTTATGTGAAACTACCTCAAAAGAAAAGTCTATCATGGAATAGTGCAATTTTTACTCTATTTCATATTTTAAATGACATGAACAGTTAAAATTGTGAGATGAAACGTCAATATTATGAGATATTAAGTCAAAATCATGAGATGTTACAATTTTTTACTCACTATTTCATAACTTCGAGTAAAAAATATGGGACAAAAAGTAAATATTATGAGATATTAAGTCAAAATTATGATATTAAGTTAAAATTATGAGATGAAATTCAAAATCATGGAACTGTGCAATTTTTACTCTGTTTCATATTTTAAATATGACATGAACAGCCACAGTTGTGAGATAAAAACTCAATATTATTAGATATTAAATCAAATTTCTGAGTCATTATTAAGTCAAAACTTTGAATTACCACTCCCATAATGCTGGAAAAAAATGTTGAATTTCCTTCCATAGTTTCCTCTGTATACCAGCTGTAAGAAATGTGACAGGATAGAGTGTCTGACACAAGTACACACAAAGTCAAAAGTGAGAATAACCCCTGCGGATAAGATACCTCACGTTATTCTGATGAGAAACAGATCATGAGAGTTTTCCGTCCGTGACGTCGGCAGGGTGGGCTGATGACGTATGAGCCGGCCCACCATACATAAAGGCGCTTCCGCATGACGTAGGTGACCAGTCAGCATTCTGTCCTCGCTGTAGCCGGTAGCCTAGCAGCAACCGACCGTCGACCATTACCAGACCTCCCAGCTCTAAACCTGCTCTTCACTCAGACCTCGACCTCCTCTTCTCTCTCTATTGTTTCTCTCTTGGTCGACAAGACGACAATCACACTGACGTTCTTTTAGTAAAGGTAAGACATTTACTGAGTCTTTTCCTCCCACGGCTAACCGCTAAGGCTAGCTTGTGGCTAACGTTGAAGCTAGCTATGCTAACGCAGGCTAGCCAGTATTGTCATGTCCATTTACATCTAGCTAATGCCCAAACCAGCGGCATGTTACACATCCAATTAAAGGTCTTATTGACAAGATGTGTATGTATGTTTATGCTTGGCTAGCTTTAACGCTAGCTTGATGGCTAACGTTAAAGCTAGCCAGCTAACGTTAAAGCTAGCTATGCTAACGTTAAAGCTAGCTTGGTTAAGCAAGCTTAGCTAACGTTAAAGCTAGCTATGCTAACGCTAAGCTAGTAGCTTAGCTAACCGACCGGTCTGGTAGGAAGTTCATCTTCAATCATCAATACCAATGTGGATTTTCAAGTTTAACATTAGCTGACATCGTTGACAGTGGACACGTTGGGCTGAACTGGTTTTACTCAGCTGTTTTAAAAGAGTTGTTTACAGCTTTATTAGCTTGTTAGCTCACCGGCGGCCTGCTGAACCAAACCCTCGAGATGTCTCTGTGTGTGTGTGTGTGGACATCCGGTGTCTGAACAAAGAACTCATAAAATCAGCTGATTTTCAGAGATTTTCTTCTTGGTCTACATTAAAGATCTTTTTTATATCTGAATTCACACCATATTTAGTTGGATTATAGATAAATACCTCAACATTACAATGGTTTTAGTCTTTTTGTGGTAAATCCTGTAATTTAAGGGATGTTCGTACGAACCACATACTTGCTTTGATTACCTTTACATTAAGAAGTATTGTGCCTCTTTATTTAATTACAAATCATCCACAATGGATCGTGTTAGAGTTGACCTAATTGACGTGGATGTTTCCAGCGAGGCACATGTAATCCTGGTGCCCCTCGCTTCCTGTAGCGCTGCTTTCTCTCCGTGATTGAAGGCAGGTTAAATAAGGTGAGCCTGGGCAACTTGGGTCAACGTTAGATTATGTATTCAGGATTCACAGAAGACCGACTGGGTGGGGTTGTGGTTGGGTTTAATGTAATGAGAAGCACAAAGCGACACAACACCGACTACGTAACCGTGCTAGCACCTAGCCACAAGAGTAATGCTAAGCTAGCTGTGACCCAGTTTCACATTCACTGCTACGCACAACAATTATGACTGACATCCGCAGTAAATAAAAACAAGACATACTATGGCATATATCATTATCGCTTTGTTATAATGTAATGTGCAATTTGTTTGCATTTTTTACACCCATTAGCTGTTAACTAATCTGTTACTTTGTCTCTCCTTCCAGGTCGCTTTTTCCTTCCCTTTCCCGGAACATTATTCTTTTCAGATATACTTTGTCAAGCCGCCAAAGTGGAGAGTGTCGTCGCACCAGGGGGTCCTTCTCGTTTCAGGTATTAAACATTATATGATCATACAAGGCTTATTTATACTGATGAACCTCTGCAACAGCTAAAACAAAGGATTAGACCCACATCTACTTATGTTAAAGTTAAAACCCTTTTCCTTTTTTGTATCACAGTGTAGGGGGAGGAGGTGGGGGTGCACCTCAGCACTATCCCAAGACTGTCGGCAACAGGTGATTTTTCTAAAGTTTCCTTTCACATGGAACGCCTAGTCACTAATCTTTATTACATATAAAATCCATAACTATCTCCAATGGGCTTAAATTGCACTTTCACATATGTATTCTTTTCAACACATCTGGGGGATAGACATGTCTCTAATAAGAGGCTTCTTTGGCCTCTGAATATGTTGGTATATGACTCTACACCACCCCTGGTGGTTTCCAGTTTTTAGGATAAAATAAAGTTCTTCTTTGTTTTCTACAACTTTAGTAGTGGTTCAGTGTTATCATCAATATTTTGACACCAGCTGGCAGCATGTAAACTACAGGGGTGTTGTCATTGTGACTGTTTTTTCTCAAATGACTTAAAGGGAAGCTTTGCTGATTTTGTGCAAATGAACCATGTTCAGCTTCCATCCGTGTTACTGTAGCTCCCCAATGATACAAAGCCGATTGAAAATCTGCAACGTTGCCCTTTAAACACATACCAAGACCAGATGTTGTGTCATGTTTGCAGTTGTGCTTCTTTGGGTAGGGAAATATTTCTAATTTGTAATCAAATCAGATTTTAGGAAAGTGTAACAGGGCCTTTGTGACTCACCCACCATGCATCGGGACTAGATAACTGTGATAAAAGGTCATGTTTTCTGCTCAATATTTCTGTATTGTAGTGGTATTGACTGTTTTGTGTCCATTACAGCGAGTTCCTGGGGAAAACCCCAGGTTCTGGCGTTCAGAGATGGGTACCTTCTCGAAGCACTAGACGAGATGCCAACTCCTCCAACGAGAAAGGGCAAAATGATGCAATCTTCAGGAAAGTGAGAGGGTAAGTTTCAACATTTACTTCAGTTACATTCAATCATATTCTTCTCAATCACTTTTTGAGTATTTTAATTGTTGGCTTTTTTTGGACCAACAATTACCCCTTTAGAGATTGATGCATGACTGATTGTGTTGTTGGTATTTTGTCTTTGAAGTGTGATGTTTTTTTCACCTATTGTCCTTCCTCCTCCTCTTTAGCATACTTAATAAGCTGACTCCTGAGAAGTTTGACAAACTATGCCTGGAGCTCCTCAATGTGGGTGTAGAGTCAAAACTTGTCTTAAAAGGAACCATCTTGTTGGTGAGTATTCTCTTTAGCTTTACTCATGTATTATTCCTATAGCCTATTGAAACGATCACTTAATTTGTCATTTTCTATTTCTTTCTCTTTTAGATTGTTGACAAAGCCCTCGAAGAGCCCAAGTACAGCCAGTTATACGCTCAACTATGTCTACGCTTGGCAGAGGATGCACCAAACTTTGAAGACCCAGCAGAAAATCAAGGAACACAAAAGCAAAATACTGTAAGTTTTTGTAACAATAGGATTTGCACAGGAATATGGTTTGCTTTGCTACTCTTGTATATTCTTTTCTGGATTTTGAACAAATTCTGTTTTACAGACCTTCAGAAGGCTTCTGATTTCCAAGCTTCAGGATGAGTTTGAGAACCGCGCAAAAAATGTCGAAAGTAAGTGAATAACATTTGATACAAGTGGTCTATTAAAAAATACATTTGGTCATGTCTTGCATGAATTGTTACTTATTTTCAACTCTCTTGCTCACCCGTAGTCTTTGACAAACATGACGGCCCACTCACCTCTGAGGAGGAGGAGCAGCGTCATATTGCAAAGATCAAGATGCTGGGCAACATCAAATTCATTGGGGAACTTGGCAAACTCAACCTCATCCACGAATCTATCCTTCATAAGTGCATCAAAACAGTAAGTTATTTTGAATAATTGTATGGTTGGGTGTATTTGTATTAACTCTTGTGATCCCAAATGCAGATTACGCTGCCATCCTGGCAGTTGGATGCCCAAAGTCACCTCAACAATTTGTGAAATAAATTACATTAAATGTTTGTTCTTTATTTTTAAGCTTTTGGAGAAGAAGAAGAGAGTCCAACTTAAGGATATGGGTGAAGATTTGGAATGCCTCTGTCAGATAATGAGAACAGTGGGACCTAAACTTGATCATGCAAAGGCTAGGGTGAGTATGTGGAAAAAAAACAATTAATAGTCTTGTCTTAAAATGTCTCTGTTCCATTTAATAACAAATACATTCTCCTTCCAGTCTTTGATGGATCAGTACTTCAGCCGCATGCGATCCTTAACAAACAACAAGGAACTGCCTGCTAGGATCCGTTTCCTGCTGCAGAATACAGTGGAGCAGCGAGACAACAACTGGGCTGCTCGCAAAGCGTATAGTGACAACGGACCAAAGACGATCAACCAAGTTCGTCAGGATGCAGTAAAGGTTAGTCTACATGGTTGGGGTTTCCGCAAGAAAAGTGGCCAGGTGTTTTTCTCAAAAGAAACACGGACACTCGCTAAAGCTAAACACACAACCTACGCACTGAGTTATTCCTTCAAAGGAGTTTGCAAATTGTATAACACATTTAAAACATAATTCTCGATTCTTAGGCCCGGCAGGGAGTAGAGTTGGGACCGAAGAATAATTACATTACTGATCTAGTAGTCATAGTCTGCCTGTATCCTCAGATTCTGACTGGATTCCAACATTGCTTTGCAGGATTTAGGTGTTTTCATTCCACCTTCGAACGATGCAATGAGGAATGAATTCTTCATGGAAAACTCCTCCTTCCTGCCAACGAGGATCAAGTTTGACAGGGAAACTCTCGGTGGGCTGGCTGATATGTTTGGACAAATGCCTGGTATGTTGCAGCTTTTTATCCCCTCAGTGATAAGAGTTACACTACGTCATTAATAAGGCTTGATCTTTTCTAGAAATGTTTTAATGATTGTTGTCTTGTTTTGGGTAGGATCTGGCATTGGTACAGGTCCAGGAGTCATTCAGGACCACTATTCCCCTACCATGGGACGTCATCGCACAAACCCGCTCTACAATGGCCACATTGGAAACGGCAACGGTTCACACCAGCCTCAATTTGAAGCGGGAAGCAAACCGTATATAAAACCAAACCAGGTACATAACCGTACATCTACAGTGTCATTTTTCAGTACTTTTTTCTCATGGTGATGGGAGTCATCATTCTTAATTGTATATCTGTGAATCTCTTTTTAAAGGGGCAGGGTTCACCTGTTTTCAACCACAAACAGAATATCTCGGTGCAGATGCAGTCTAAGGATATGGCTCCACGATTCGGCAAGAAGAAGGTCAATGCTGATGAGGTACATTTGATGAACTAAGATTATGTTCGATTGTTTTAATTTGGAATTTTGTATGTTGGGCGTAGTCTGGGTGCCATTTAAATGGATCCTATTGTTTCAGTTGGATGATTTTATAATATTATTCCACACTTCTTGACTGATAATATATAATATAACTGTGTGGTATTAAACTCACTCTCTTTGCCCCTGTAGATCAGTCTGAGGCCAGCCCAGTCCTTCATTTTGAGTAGAAAACAAATGCCAAAGCTGCAGCCACAGATGAACATGATTCCTACAAGTGCGCAAGGTTCCCCACTCATACAGGTAATATTCTTACACTTAAAAACAAATATGTTTAACTGATATGGTAATCACAGTTTCCAGGGAACATGTTATAATTTGGCTTTTTTTTGTTTAGTCTCCACAGCTTGGCCTGAAAATCAATCCTCCTCCAATTCAGGAAAAACCTGCAAAGTCCGTTAAAAAAGCTCCTCCGACTAAGGAAGAGTTGCGCAAGATGACAGTAAGTTTCTCTCACTCTGCTTCCTTCATGCACAATATACTGTGTCTAGCATACTATATCTGACTGTCCTCTCCATTTTCTTTTAGGAGACACTGGTGGCAGATTACCTGAACAACAAGAACATCGATGAGGCTGTGAATGCTGTGAGGGAGATGAAGGCACCAAAGCACTTTTTGTCCGAGATGCTTAACATGATTGTGGTCTATTCACTTGATCGTTCAGATGAGGATAAGGAACATGCGAGCACCCTGGTCCATACTCTCTGCATTGAGGGCCTTGCCACTGGTGAAAATCTAATGCAGGTCAGTGTTTTAACCATTAAGTTCTTTTTAATTAAGCAGAATATACAGTACTTGTGTATGTTTTTACCATCTGAATATCAAGCTTTGACTCGGCACTAACGTTTCTGTTTTTATGCGATAGGCCTTTTTGAGTGTTCTGGATCAGTGTCCCAAGATCGAGGAAGAAGTACCACTGGTGAAGTCCTACCTGGCACAGTTTGCAGCACGTGCCATCATCGCTGACCTGGTCAGCGTCGCAGATTTAGCCCATCAGCTGGAGAACGGTGCACATTTCCCGCTGTTTCTGCTCTGCCTGCAGCAGATGGTCAAACTGAAGGACCGTGAGTGGCTGGCTGACCTGTTCCAGCAGAGCAAGGTCAACATGCAGAAGATGCTACCTGGTATGTCCAAACCCGCCATATGTTTATACTACTACTACTACTAATGTCATTAGTTAGGCTCTCAGTGCAGTTTTCAATGATGCAGTACAAAGAAGAAAGAATAAATATGATTGTCATGGAGTTTTCATTTTCAAGTGTCTTTTGCTACCACTGATGTTTTTTTGTTTTTTTTAATGCTATATAGAAATCGACCAGAACAAGGACCGAATGCTTGAGATTCTGGATGACAAAGGTCTCAGCTTTTTGTTCCCACTGATGAAACTGGAGAAGGAGCTGCTGAAGCAGATCAAAGTGGATCCCTCTCCACAGTCCATCTACAAGTGGATCAAAGACAACATCTCTCCTAAACTCCACACTGACAAAGGCTTTGTCAACATCCTCATGACCAGGTATAGCCGTGGACAATGATAAAATATACTTGCTTTATGAGCCATTGATTTGTTGGTTAATCCGACCCCCAAACAATATATTTTGTTCTTCAAGTTGACAGTATATTGATTTGTCTTGTGTACCAGCTTCTTGCAGTACATTGCTTATGAGATCAACCCCGACGACGACGAAGAGCAGCTTTCAGCGCCCAGTAAGGAGCAGCTGGATGAGGAGAAACAGCAGCTGTTGTCTTTCAAGCCGGTGATGCAGAAGTTCCTACACGATCACATTGACCTGCAAGTCGACGCGCTGTATGCCCTGCAGGTTCACTGCAATACCAAGGGTTTCCCCAAAGGTATGTACACACGCTTGTCGTTCAGAAGAATGTGAAATAGCACAGGGTTCGTACGGTCGTGTAAAACATTTGAAAATGGCAGTTTCCAGGCCTGGTGGAGTTTTTGAAAAATGGAACCAGAAAGATTTGGAAAAGTAATTTTGCTAGTATATGTGGTTCAGTTAAGATCAACTGAGAAAAATCTACGGTTAAGCAATACTTCAATATTCGAGCAGATCAGTTACCTCACTTAACGTTACATTGTTCTCTGCGTGGGGTAACGTCAGACTCTTACCTGAGTCGCAGCTTGTACTTTTTAACAACATGTTAATTTGCGCACTGCCAGGGAAATACCAATTTAATGTCTTCACTTGGACAAGTACTTATTATGCATGGCTTGAGAAAGACCAAGATCCAGGGCAGGCAAAATGTGGACCGTGTAGTAAAACGTTCACATTTCGAACTTGAGGCACTTCTAGCTAGCCATGCCGAAGGAGCTAATCACCAGGCTGCTACCTGCGTGAATCAACTCTCAACCCCATCGCCGGCTTTTTTCGCCCCGGTGACAAACGTGGCAGTGCTTCCCTCCCATCCACCATCGAACAAGGGACCATTTTGGGTGCGGAGTCTTGAAACGAAGCCCTAACTGCAGAGGTACTGTGGCTGCCAGATGTGGCTAAATGTCACTATTCCTACAAGCAGGGCTTGACCTTAGCACCCGCCACAACAGTCACAGAACACCAAAGGGTTAAAAGGGGTTGTAAATTTAGCACCAGTCAACTTTAATCAACATGGTTTCCCAACAACAAAATTGTGTTTGGTGACAATGCTGAGTGGCTAGTAACCAGAAAAACCAGTAGCCACAGTGGCTGATGAGCAAATAAGTTAATGTCAAGCCCTGCCTACAAGTCATGTGAGGGACACATACCAGCTTTTTCAGGTCATATTCCTCAACAGCCAAAGCTTTATTGATTTTAGTTTAGATATACTGTAGTAAATTGACATGAAATTTGTTATTTTGTTTTATGTATACACAAATGTTTCAGACTGTTCCTCAAATTCATGGATATTTATTTGTAAAATGTGTGTGAACTTTGATGGCGGCTCAGGCCCAAGTCAGAGAAGATCTTATACTTAATGATTACTCTTCTGTTCCAGGTATGTTACTGCGCTACTTTGTGAACTTTTATGATATGGAAATAATCGAAGAAGAAGCCTTCCTTTCATGGAAAGAAGATGTCACCCAAGAATACCCAGGGAAAGGAAAAGCATTATTTCAGGTAATTTTATGTACATTGCTAACAAGTTTGTTTGTACAGTTTTTCCAAATTGCCAAATTGACAATGAACAGCACCTGTGTCCTGGTTAAAATCAGGTTATTAGAGTATCCCAGATACATGCGTGTGAATCTCATTTCAGATGAGCACTTACACCAGTTTTGAGAAACTGGATATGCTAGCATTGAGTATGGATACAAACTGATACTGTGGCATTGAGGAGTCAAGACACACCTGCACACAGAAACCTGAATATTGTTATGATCATGTATACAATAATATGAATAACCAGGTTCCATGTAAATATCCAGAATAAGACTCAAAATGTAAATATACGCATTGTCTGCAGCTGCCCATTCATGTAATGATTGGTTCATCATAAATAACTTGGCCTAATGGAGATACTGTGTTTTCTGGTGCAGGTGAACCAGTGGCTGACCTGGCTGGAGACTGCAGAAGAGGAGGAATCAGAGGATGAAGATTACTGAGGAACAGGCCAAAGCCATGTGTTATCAGGATGCAATGAATACTTTTTTTTTTTTTTTTTTTTTTTTTTTTACTTGTCTCCATACGCCCTTCCCAGTCTCCTCCCCTAACTCCTTTCCTCGCTCCTCGTTTATGAATATTTTCCAACCACTGTTACAATTCATTCCACTATGAAATGTTTTGCCAGATCAAGCCAGCATCACCACCATTATATTCATATTGTATTTATGCTTTTCCTTTCTAATTTTCAATCTAATTTGATGTCCTGCAGCAGATGTTTTATACATTTCAGTCTTGGGTTATGCTTTCTTTAACAGCAGGCAGTATTTTTGCAGGAAACTGTACCAGCACCAAAACCTGACCCATTTTATCACCTTTTACATCTGGTAGGAGTCACCAAGTGCTGCCATAACTATTTACTTAAAAACTGTTTACAAAAAGAGAAAAGGCTCTGACATGTTGCAAAGAGACTTTTCTCCTCGTTTTATCTGCATTTGTTAAATCAGTTTTTAGATGCACTTTGCTCAACATCATGAGTCGTTGCAATAGTAAGATACACTTTCCTTGATTTGTTGAAACAATCCTAAGTTGCAGTTTATGGCTGCCATAATTATAATGGTTTTCTTGTGCTTGAAAGCAGGCCATTTTTGTCTGAGAATTCACAACAATCTGGATTTGACGATGACTAACAATAATGGGCTGTTTGATTTGCACAGTGTGATTTCAGTTACCCACAATTAGTTTAATGAATCAAGAGCTTTTTTTATGTACAAAACTTTTGTGCTGTTAGGAATGAATCTGTGTGGCCTTTTTAATTTATCAATTCATATGGATATACCTCTAATGTATCTCGGACTATACTTGAATGTCTCGGTTTTAACGTCGAGACAGCCAAAGCTTAGTTTCCTGTGCAACAGTTGTTCACCACCATGTGTGGAAATTTTACGTCGGTTTGCCATATTTGTCGAGTTTTTAAATGGTCTTTTTAATCTTCATGGAATTATAAAGAATGTACTGTATGTGTACACTTTATCCTTCTTTTGGGGTGTCACTGTAATGTTGAGTGCAAGAAGTTTAGTGTACAACTACAGATCAACCTTGAATAAAGTTTAACAGTTCATTTCATTGTCCTGGACTTTTTTTTTTTTTCCCCCTGAATTCTGAATTGTATTTTTACTTGTATGACTTTAAAAACAGTTTACGATTACACTAAGTAATTAACTTGCTTTCAGATTTTTTTTTGTGTGCAAGTTAAATACTCAACAAATTACTGAATTAGTTGTCTGAAATCTGAGGTTGCTTTAAGGTGGTTCATGTACACTTTGGAAGAGCTGCAACAATTAATCCATTAGTTGTCAACTATTAAATTAATCAACTATTTTCATAATTTATAAATCGGTTTGAGTAGGGGTTTTGTTTTTTAAGAAAAACATATCTGATTCTAGCTTCTTAAATGTGAATATTTTCAGGTTTCTTTACTCTATGACGGTAAACTGAATATCTTTTGAGTTGTGGATAAAACAAGACATTTGAAGACGTCATCTTGGGCTTTGGGAAACACTGATCAACATTTTTCACCATTTTCTGACATTTTATAGACCAAACACAGAAAGGAATCAACAATGAAAATAACTGTTGTCTTTTTTCCAAAAAAAAAGTGGAGGACATTATACGTGAAATGATGGTCCCAATTTTTGGGTTACATAGGCTTTAATAAAGATGACAGGGAAGCTACTTGGCTCCAAGTAGGTGCAGAACATTGGGAAGTGTATTTGGAACAGATATCATGTCAGTATGTACTGTGGTACAGTGATAATCAGCACTTATACAAATTTTAAAGTTGTGTTTGGAGGAAGACTACTTATTTTGAGTCATCACCAAACCTCCCATTTAGTTGACTCTACAGTATTTGAATTAGTTGTATATTGAAATGTTATCAACTTTAAGGTCGTATGTTTGCAGTTTGCACATCCACCTCTTACGACAAAGTTTACTTCCAGCTTATCGGTATTCATAGTAGTGTTGTAGTACTTGATCGGTCTCAAGACCAGACTCGGACAAAGAGGACTGCATTTTATTTCAAGACTACAACTGCGTGAATATCAATAAATTGCCTGTTTATTGTCTGATTTATTAAACATCATTTCTGCAATTGCTCATAGAAAAAGGTTAAATTCCCAAACATAAAATTCACCTCTGAAATGCCTTTTGATTATTTCATCAAGACATTTCTCATGGTATCACTTGTACATTCACACACATACAGTATATATGGCAATGGTCAATGAAGAGGACTCTTCATTTGTTTTGCTGTGGGTGTTTTTATGAGAATGTGGATCTTTCAGATCAATTTGCGGAGTGCCTCTGGTTTGTTCCACCTTTTATCGCAAGTATGTTATGCAGTGTGGGACTCGCATTGGTCTGGTCTTGGTCCTGACTCTGATTCATAGTGACATTTCACTAAAGAGGAAGAATCATGTTGACAGCAAAAACCACAGTAAAGTTGATGCTATTTCTCTATTGTGTCTATGTTGGTAGGACACAGAAGCAGAATGTAACAGTCCACATCTTACACAATTCTTTGTTTTCTCTTTTTTTATTTGACATTTAGTTGAAGCATCTCCCCATTTTTTGGGTCAGTGTCTCGTCTGACCATCTGAGATAGAAAATAGATGTTTACACCTTTTAGTTCACTTCAGATCCTTTGATCTGTCTTTAACAAAACACGGAATCTGTGAAAAGACATTTCCAGTAAGACGTGAGGAAATACACCAGAACGCTGTGCCAACAAAAAAAAAAAACTACACTTTTTCTAGGCTAGTTTCCAGACATCGTACAGACAGAAATCCCTGCTTTTAATAGAAAACAAAAATGCGGACGTGGAGAGTTTTCTCAGCATTACATGGGACAAGTCTGTGAGGAAGATTTAATCGCTGTCGTCATTGTTGGAGGCTTCGCGTTCCGAGCCGTTGTCGGAGTGGCGAGGGGAGCCCTCGTTGTCGGAGCGACGTGGGGAGCCGTCGTCGGAGCGGCGCGGGGAGCCCTCGTTGTCTGATCCCGATCCCCTGTCTGATCCTCGGTCGGACGCCGCGGCGGGCGAACCGCGCCGGGACTCGTCGTCAGATCCCGACCGACTCCTCTTGCTCTCGTTGTCAGACTGCTCCGAGTCGGACTGCCGCTGCACCCTCCTCTTCTTCACTGGACGGTCGCTGCCGGAGTCGTCGTCCTCGGAGCCCGCGGAGCGCCGAGGGCTGCCTGCAGAGCGCCGAGGGCTGCCCGCCTCGCTGCCGGATCGGTTCCTACCGCCATCTGACTCGCTGTCAGATGCAATGCGCTTCTTGTGGCCGCCCTCGTCGTCAGATCCCGAACCGCTGTCTCTCTGGTTTCTGTATGGGGAGAAAGTGCACTCAACAAACTTTCTGTTGATGTACTGAGTGTAAACTCACGTTTAAACATTTCTGTTCTTACCTGTCTTCAGCTATTTTCAGGCCATCCTCATCTGAAGAAGAATCTGATGAGGAGATGATGGCCTTAGACTTGATCTTTCCTTTGAGAGACGGTGGCAGACGCTCAGGCTGGGCCTAAAAATGATGAAGAGATGTTGATGTTATAGAAATTATGCCAAAAAAAATCACATTTCAAAAGGATTTCAAGAACGTCAATCACAGAAAACTCAAAGGACCTTTTCAGCCCTCTTGCGTTCTTTTGGTTTACGCTGCTTCTTGGGTCGTGATGCTCCGTCCTCATCATCACTGTCATCTCCTCCTTTAGCGGGTCTGTAAAGCAAGACAACATTCACTCTGAGTATCTTATGAGCCTCGTTCAGCGGTCTAAATAAACATCAGTGTAGCAGACTAACTTCCTCCTCTTCTTGCGTGACTTCTTCTCTCCGTCCTCGCCCTCCTCCTGCTCGCTGCCACTGCCGCCCCTTCTCTTCTTCTTCTTCTTCATTGGCAGGTCCTCGTCAGAGTCATCGTTGACAAACTCATCGATGTCGCCTTTCTTGCGCTTAAGAGAGAGAAAAAAAAAAATAATCAAAGTACGTTATTCACGCTGCATTCTGTGCAAGTTAGTCCGCTGTTGAGTTTGTTGTCAGACACTCACGCGTCCACCGCCCTTCTTCTTCTCTTTGGCCATTTCCTTCGATCCCTCTGCAAAGGTGAGCAGGTTCTTGGTCTTCTCCACGTACAAAGCTCTCTGCTCCAGGAGCTTCTTCTGCTCCTCCACCTCTTTGTTCCGCTTATCCGTCTAACAAGATTTGAGGGGTGACAAGCCAGCCAATTAATAAGAAGCACTTTAGTGTAGCTCAAAATGGTCAGCATGGTCAGTTACTGCCAAAAAGCTTCACGTTTGTTTGGATGGTAGCACCATATGTACCTGTTCTTTCATCATCTGCTGACGCAGTATGTCCCTCTCCTGTTCTTGTTTGGCCCGAAGCTCCTTCTCCTCCTCATCCTGCTTTCTGGCTCTCGCCACGTGGTACTGAGCCTGACTCAGCAGGTCAGAGCACTGCCTGCAGTCCCACAACACACCCACCAAAGTATACAGTTTAAAAAAGATAAAGAAAAACTCCCTTTGTGGTTCCTTCAAAAACAAAAATGTTCAGCATGGATTTGAACTGTGATGAGAATAAATTCAGACTGACCTGGCCTCAGAAGCAGCAAGAGCGAGGTCAAACCTCATCTTGTCTCCAGCCTTGCTGAGGTAGCTGAAATACCTGTGTCAGGAGGAGGGGGAGATAAATTTGCAGGATTAGGCACCTGACAGCCAGAGGATCAGACTGGAAGAAGGCGATATAAACCAAGTCTGATACCTGTGAGCCAGTTCAAGCTCTTTGACGGCGCTGAGCACAGCCTTCAAGTTGCTCTTCTCATCTTTCAGCACGAGAGTGGCCAGTCTCTGAAGCACCAGGGCCACGTTGAACATCAGCACGGTGTCGCTGGGCGCCACGTGGCGGGCCTTGTTGGAAACACATCAGAAAGACAAAGCTATACTCTCCCACATATTGTAACATCAAAATAAAAGCCTTTCATTTTTTTTTTTCTTCATGTTACCTTCAGCAGCATCTGCTTGCACTCGTGGAGTTTCCCGCATTTGAAGAGGGCCCTCGCGAGGTACAGCAGCACCTCCGTGTTCTGATATTTGTAGAATTTCTTCAGGCAGTTCTCGTACTGTGGAGCAGTTTACAATACTCAACTGCACGGACAAAAACATGAACAAAGACTATCATTTTTATAGGTAATCACAAGCGAGGCCCCTTACCATCTGCACAGCGCTGATGTACTGCTTCTGTTCGACGTAGATGTGAGCCAGATTCAGCCAGACGTCGCTGATGTCTGCAGTGGCCTCCCTCACCTGCGCAAACACGTCACGAGCCTCTCTGAAGAAGCCCTTATGGGCCAGGACGGCACCTGTACACAAGGCATTTATGTTAAATACTTCATAAATGTACAACAGAACGAATTATTATTATAAAATAAAACTCAACGGACCGATGCCATTGGCAGCATAGAGGTTCTTGGCGTCATTTCGCAGGACTTGTTTGTATATCGCAAGGGCTCGATCCTGATGTCTCTTTTCCTGTAAAGACAAAAATCACACACCATCTATAATTTCCCTTCACGCCAGGGTTATTATAGTAAACTAAAATTAAATAAGCAGTGAAAAATATTTGAAGTAAACTGAAACAAAATAAAAACGATATCAGGAATAGATATTAGATATTAACTAAAACTAAAGTGAAACGATATTGCACTGGTAAAAAAGGAACAAAAATCAAATCAAAAGAAAAAGGAAATTCATTTAAATTTTAGTTTTTTAAGCTATAATGTATCACTACCGAAAAAAAAAGAGATAGCATGAATTTCTGTCAACTCTCGTGACATTGAACCACAAAAAGAAAGAAGAGAAAAGAAACTGAACAGACTTGAACTTCCAGGAGACGGCGCTATGCCGCAATTGCTTCACATCGGAAAACAGAAGTAGTGCAAAGATTAGACATAATGGCCATTCCTACACAGTTCTCCAACCATATATTTTGTATATATATGTAGCTACATACTTCTGAGACATTATAGCTGGCTCCAACAAAAACAAACTTAAACTACTGTAAAACTAAAAATATAAAAACTAAAAATATAAAAACTAAAACTAAACCTTTCTGAAAAAACTGAAACTGAAACTAAAACTAGAAAGAACCTTCTGGAAACTAACTAAACTACAATGAAATCGGAAAGTCAAAACTAAAACAGAATAAAAACAAATTGAAAATTCGAAACTATTTTAACCTTGCTTCACGCACACAAAACAATATGAACTCAGGGTTTCCCTCAGCGCTATATCATGGATATGTCCTGCTTGGCCTGAAATAGAGAGTGCCTGTACTAACATCAGAAATTACTGCATTGAAGAGAAAACATAGAAAAAATAAAAGGAAAACAGGCAGAAGCGCTACATCACAACAAGTGAGGTGATCACTGAACTGCACCTTTTCCCGGTCTCTGGTGGGCTGGTGCAGAGTCTGCAGCCACACGTTACCCAGAGCCAGCATGGAGTAGGTGTCGTTCTGTGTGGACGGCTGCTTCAGAATACGCTCAAACTTCTTTTGACCCGGTCCCCACTCCTGTTTGGCCAAGTGAAGGTTCCCTATCAGGGACCAGGCATCCGGGTGATCCTGCAACCAAACAGAACAAATGTCAAGATAATGTTGAACAGAGATCTGATTTTATTGAATTCTGATGTTATAATATTCACACTACAACAGGTGACAAAGTACCTGATTAATCTGCAGGGCCTCTTTGAACCAATCAGAGGCTTCGTAGAAATTCCCCTTGTCGCGAGCCATCGCTCCGAGACGCAAATAACCTGTGGACCAAAAAATTCAAACAATTCTTCACAAATACTTTTTCTTCTTGCTCTCACTTTGTTTTTTTTTATTGTATAATGTTGCATGCTTACAGTCCACGTAGTTAGGATGCTCTCTCAGAATGTTTTTGTAGAGTTTCTCAGCTTCGTGGAATTCACACATTGCCTCGTACAGGCGGGCCAGATTGTAGGAGGTGGTGACAGAAATGGCGTTGTAGTAATGCTCGTCGTGCTCTCCTTCAGCTTTGGCCCGTTCGAGAGAGGCAAGAAAGTATTTCTGTAGGAGAGAAGACGTGACCCGTCATTGAAACACTAAATATACAGTGTTCTGCACACTCCATGATTAAAAATTACTTTAAATACCACAATGGAATGTGCTGTATAGCCAATGAATTCCCAAGTGAATGTTAGGGTGTCGTGTTAATACAAGCTTTGTTGTGTATTGATGGATACCTTGGCCTCTCCCAGGTTGCCCAGTCTGAAGTGAAGAGCCCCCAGGTTGTTGAGGATCTCGGGGGGAACGTCGGCCTGCACTTTCTCCTGCAGGATGCGGGTGGCTGTGCCGTAAGCGGACAGCGCTCCTTGAATGTCGGTCTGCTCCAGGATCTGAGCCAGCTCGATCCACGCCTCCACGTCATCTGGGTACTGCTCCGTTACCTTCTTCAAATGACCCTAGGGAACGAAGACAGTAAAAAATAATCATCAGCTTATTACTCGAGCTAATTCCAGACACATTTTTAAGATACTAGTGTAGTCAGATCAGCAAAACGTCTTAATAACTGCTGTAAGTAACTGTGATGAAATAATCTGTACAGGATACGTACTTTGGCGATGTCTCTCTTTTCCTGATCGTCAGATGTTGCATAGAGAGAGCCCAGAATTTTCATGGTTTCGTAGTTGTTGGGGTAGGCCTTTAAAACCTTTTCGAAGCACTGTGCCGCATTCTCTTTGTCTCTTCGGTACACGTACATCTGGCCCAAGCCGAAGAAGGGCAACACGAAGGTGGACGAGGCAAACTGAGTTGCCTGGTAGTAATACTGAAACGCCTGGTCATAGTCCTCCTGGAGAGAGAAAATGAGACATCAGAGACGTAAAGCGATTTAACACAGTGAATAAACGGTAAGCTGCCTCCGGATAAGTTAGGATCTTACCTGCACGTGAAAGGAGCGAGCTAACTGGTAGCAGCTCTCAGCCTGCATGGCCTCCACCTCTGTGTTATGGAAAGCATGGAGGGCCAGATGCTGCACTTTACTGTAATCCTGATAGAAAAACAGAAAAGGGTGTGAATAATAGTTAAATGACACTCTGGTTTAGAACTGTGTAAGTATTTCAGTGACAAACTAGACCGGCGATTACCTTTTTGAAGAAAAAGTGGTTGGCGAGGTGGTTGAGCACCATGGGGTTGCTGGGGTCGATGGTGTAGGCCCGTGACAGGAGCTGCACTCCGTTCTTGATGGAATCTGCCTCCTTGCTGTTGAGCTCTAAAACCGCCAAACCAACAAGAGCTCCCACACATTTTGAATTAAGCTCCAGGGCTCGACCGAACGCCAGACGAGCCTTCTCCAGTTTGTTGAGCTTGACAAAACAGTGGCCCATCCCCAGCCTTACCTCAGCTGGACAGAAACACAAGAAGAAGACAGAAGATAGATGAGGACTAATCCACAACATGTATCTTTGTATGAGAAATGCAATAATAATAGTAGCATGACATAGCAGGTACATATTGGCTGACATATCAGGTGTCACATCTCTTTATAACCAAATTTGAGGCATCTTTGTATAACAAAGTTTATTTTATTTGCTTACGTTTGCAGATATATCAAGACCAGATTTTTTCATACTCAGATATTGATATCTTGTATCGACCTGACTCCAGCAGTAGTAGTGAATAGTAATAATGTCGTAGTAGTAATCTGGAATACAGGGTGCTGTTTTGAGGAGGATGCAGGTTAACGTGTTTACCTGGGCAGCCGGGGTTCGTACGGAGAGCCTTTTTGTAGTATGCCAGTGCTCCTCTGTAATCCTTTTTATTGAAGGAGATGCAGGCCTTACCTGTTGAACAACAACAACAACAACCATGTGATTATTTCAATGAATCAATCGCAGTTATCAAGATTAATGTCTTATTTTTAATATTCATCTTACCAAGCAAAGCAGGGATGTTGTTGGTGGACTGATTGAGGACGAAGTGGAACTGAGCGTCGGCCTGGTCCATCTTGTCTCCTTCCAGCAGGCAGAAACAGGCTCGTCCCAACAAATGGTTCTGAGTGAGCCGAGAGCATGTTATATTTACTTATAATGCAAAACTAGTGGCGCAATAGCAGTTTTCTCTCATCATCATCATCACTTTTTTTTACCTGATCATACATGATGATCTTGTCTGCCATCGTATAGAGCAGCGTGGCCTGCGTGATGAGCTCTTTCTTGGCATCTTTGTTTTTCTCTTTGCGTGCTTGCTGGACATAGTAAGCTGCCAAGGTGTCCAGACAGGTCATCTGGTCCTTCTCGTGGTCTCTGTAGTCGAGGTTTCCGTCAATACGAGCTGCCTCTAAAAGCTTGACAAAATCCTCTGTTTTGCCCTGCTTGTAGTACTCCAACTGAAAAAAGACAGAGTGGACACCGTTACAACTGATGGGATAAATTGATTATTTGACACCTGCATTGTGTTCAATTTATTCATCGAGCTAACATTCTATGTTACGATAATAAATGTAACAACTGTCTGTGGTAGCTCCGTTGACTCACCGCCAAAGCAATCCATATGTGCAGCTGCGTGTGTTCCTGCTTCAGGATACTGATGACCTCGTCTCCTTCTGGCAGCTGGTCAAAGTCAAGCTCGATAACCTGCAAGATACGATTTATTCAAGTCACTGAGCATCAACGTCTGACAAAACGCACACTCTATGTATCATTTAAGTTATGAATGAGGGTTAGGCAATATAACCATGCATACTGTGAAAATATCAAGAGTTTTAACAATACCATTTATACTGTGATGGCTATCCCTGTAATATCTCTGGGTATATTAAGCCGTTGTGGGTGACCAATGCTTTATGAAATGCATTGGCTTTTTACATGACTTTTACTTTACTTTACTTTACTTTGACTTTATTGTCCACCTTTGTGGAAATTTGTCTTTGGCTTCTCGAGTACAAAAAAGATAAATTCAAACATGACATGAAATTCAAACATTAAAAGTCAGCAAAACATTCTGCGCTGTTACAAAACATACAACAACAAACGTACAATTGTGCAAATGGACAGGAAACAGCAGCAACCGATGGGGATAAGTTACACTTTTCAAAATACTTACAATACTTCCCTATTGCAGTCATTTTGCATTCAGTACCTGTATGGCATGGGGAATAAAGCACCTCTTATATATGTCCCGGCTCGCCCTCGGGACCCTGAATCGACGGCCAGACGGGAGCAGCTCAAACTCACTTTTGCATCAACAATATGGTAAAGTAAAAATCTTGTTTTTTACGGTACTTTATTCACTGGATTAGCCAAAACTGACATTCCTGTCTGTTTTTTTAATCCATGAATCCAGTTTTTCCATTGATTTGATAGAAAACACAATATGCTGCACTTTACACTCAATTGTCAGTTAATAAGTTACACTAACTGTGGCATAAACTATATGTCGGTGCTACTGAAACAACAGCCTGATGCAATAAATCCTACCTTAATGAAGGTTAAAGTTGTTCAGTGATACAACTTTACAGTCATTTTTGGAGGCTGTAGTGCTGTTAAAATGTATTTTATTGAGGCGTTTCTAATATTTTGCCCATCTCATTTATATTAATAATGGCAGCTAGACTAAATATTATAAACATCTCTCTGCATGAAGCAATGCAACTCAACATCACCACAAACTACAGCCTGGCAACTGAGTGTACATATATCACAATACATATATATCTTGTAATAATTGTATCCACTGCTATTATGGAGGGACAAAGGAGGACGGTCTGCAGGACAGATAATAACGCACAGAGTGCACTTTCATAAACTAAGCTACTGGAGTTACCCTGCACTATACTCAGTTTTAACAGTCTCTTCTGCACTATATTCACTTTTTTAATAGTCGTGTATCACAGCTGTTACCCTGCACTATGCTCAGTTTTAACAGTTTTCTTCATCTCCTTGTATTTTTATATCTGGTATATTTTTTTTGTATTTTGTACTTTGCACTACTAACTTTTTTCCTGCCCTTTTACTAAAATGTTTTGCACTATGGATCTGTGACGCTGGAAACTTGAATTTCCCTCAGGATCAATAAAGTTACTATCTATCTATCTATCTATCTATCCTTCCATCATGAATTAAGATCCAGATGTTTCTATTCTTGTGATACTTTCTTAGCTTTAAATATATAGGAAAGTTAAGCTAATGACTGGTGCTATTAAGAAGATCAAAATACCATATAGCCACCTGTTAAGATATAGAAAATCATTTAAAGTTCTTAAATAAACTGTAACTGATG
>CAKAOI010026321.1:0-16801 GCA_916701655.1 Sebastiscus albofasciatus | reverse complement strand
CCTCTGTGTATCCTAAGCCATGGATGAGCAAACTTGAATCAACACCCACACTCTCGACCATATACACACTATCGCAGGCCCATACACACCCTCATCTCATGCACACAAACATAGCACACAGTGAGAACAGTGGGAGCGGCCATTAAAGTGACAGACTAACAAAGTGATGCGGAGGCTACTGTTTCCATCATGCCCTGGTGGAGGAACAATCAGGCCTTTGTTCTGCATATGTCAGGCGGCACCTTGTTGTTTTTAAGGGGAGTAGCTAGCCCTCTTGTCTTTATTAAAAGGCCCTACAGTCTGCATCTTGTATCTTCCTCTCGGTGAATGTTGCAGAGTAAGTTCATCGTCAGACAGTCTGGTCTTTTCAGAGCTGATTACCCAAAGCATGTGTCCTCACTACGGGGGCTTGATGGGCCATTCTGCCACAGTGTGAGTAAACCAGCTGTACAAAGCCTCCCATGTACAGTGCTCAAATATCAAATCAACACATATGGTAACAAAAGTTGTTGTTTTTTTCTTTCTTGTGAATGTATAGTTTTTCTACATAAAGTTTAAGGGCACTAAACTAATCCACGTAGGACTCCTTACTCTTGTAAGTTGTACAAAATCACAATGTTATACAAACAGAGGTTTAAAAGTTGTTGAATAATACAGTGTCAGTCAGTAGTGAGTAGTCTGGAGATTTCAAGGTGTCTAGCTGCAGCAGTCTAGCTTATGCTCCTGGCTCTGAAGGACTTACCAAAGACATTTCAATTTGTGCAGAAACTCCACCAACTGAACTGTCTCCCGGTTATCTAAACAGATTTAGATCTCTCTCTGTGTTTCCACTGAATACTCTGTGCCTCATATATAAATAATAATATATGTAATATAATTTAGTAGAGAGACTGTCTAATTTCATCCTTCTGAATAGATAGAAGAAGTCCTGTCTCTTTCCTGTGGAGGACTGAACCTGCCAAAATCAAAAAATAATAAATAAAGGAATTAAATTTAACAAAAATAATGTTAAAAATAAATGTAGGTATTAATGAATTGGTAAAATGTGACATAAATTGATATTTCTGATTTAATTTACTTATTTATTTACTTTTGTATTAATTCCCCTATCTATCTACTCTTCCATTTAATTTTCCCTTTTATTTATGAATTTTCATTAACTTTTACATTTATTATCTTTTTGCATTACTTTTAAATTTATTTTTAAATGTATTTATCCATTATTAAATTATATTTATTTATATATTTATTATTTCTGCATGATTTTCCCTTTGCGATTTCAACCTATTAATTTCCCCTAACTTATTCATTTCTATATTTTTTTCTTTATATATTTCTTTATGCATTTCTGCCTCATTATACAAATGAGGAGGGCTGTCCTTCAACATGTGCCATGGGGTCAGAGTGCATAGATCAACTACATGCTCATACTTAGAGAGAACATTGATTAGCAGTAACAGTAGATTGCAGGGATGAGAAGGTTGAGTTATGACAGTTAGGCTTAGACTTCTGCTACCCAACCTCAAACTGACTAGTCGCAAGAAAGTATGAGGTTTCTGCTTTCATTGCAAGTCAGGCTGTTCACATTCACTATTCGTACTTACACCTATGAAAAGTAATGCACTGTAATTCGTATAACCAACGTAATTGCGAGCCAGGATGTGCAGGGCTGCCTCTAAGGAAGTCAGGTGACGTAGTGAAAAGAGCTACAAAATACGTGTAGGGAGGAGGTCGAGGTGGATTGACGGGTCAACGTTGACTTATTTTACCTTACTTTTGTTTTGTGCTTTAATTTACATACTTAACTAATGCCACTTACATAACAAACATAGCCTACTTATTTTACGTAACAAACCTACTTATTTTAACCCAAGCAGAGATCTTTTCCTGAACCCAAAGTGGTTTTGTTGCCTAAACAGGTTCTGCACTGCAGGGACTTGTGCAGATGCATTGGTCGTTTGTGTTGCTGGAAATTCGTTGGAGAACACACAAAAAATAATTTTTCATACGGTAAGATATAATACAAACTGTTGTATGAAGATACAATGTGCAAGTAGATTTGCAATGCCCGCGAGAGTGTGGCCAAGGCATTGCTGTAGACCAGAAAGTTAAAGGATGAAATGAGAAAAAGAAATCCAGTCCAGTTTTAGTCTCAAATATTGCAATTGGGTTCTGACGGTCTGGACTACGTGGGTTGGGCTGGGTTCAGGTCTCAGGTTAAGACCCGTGTTAGTGGAGCTGCAAAGAGCTGTGATGTGGCACACAGCATATTGAGCATAATATAGTGCTAATATATCAATCTGGAGTGCAACTCTAGACTCAGAAGTGCTACTTCATTTGATTCCCATTTCTAATAGTTGCTATTGGATATACTGTATGGAGATACAGTTTTACATACTGTTCTTGTACTGCACCTCTAAAAACAACTGAACATGTCTTTCAGGTGAATGCTTTTTCCATATTGATTTTTTTTAAGTTATTCTTAAAAATTCAAGGCAAGCACCACAACTAGGGCTTCTGTTTGGGATTCCTAGCCACATTAACTCACATAGCCCGCTTCAAAACTCTACATTTCATCAGCACACACACAATTGTGCATGCACACACACACTTACAAGGGAGAGAAAGAGAGGGAGTCATGGAGAGGAGGAAGATGGAGTGGGTTTAATGATTGTTCCCTGCATAAAATCAGCTCGACTCTTTTCAAGGGCCATCAATATGTCACAGAAAGACACATCCGACGGATGTAGCTTTTAACATCAAGGTTATCTATTCTCGGCATGAATCCACTCCCTCCACTCCTAGTTTCTCGTACTGTCTCCTTTTCATATCTATCCTCCCCTCAACAACCTCCTCAACTGCTTCCACTCTGTCTTTCTCTTTCCTTGCACTCTTTACTCTATTATTTGCTCTCTTTGATTCCTCTCTCTTCCTCTCTGACTCGCTGTATTTTTTTCGCCTCCTCTGCTTTTCTGTCCCACCCTCTAGTTTGGCCACTTAGCCGACAATTCCATCAGTGCTGCCATCCATCAGGGAAAAAATGCAATGAGAAAAAAAAGCCAATTAACAAGGCAATTACACTTTCTGTATTATCTCCAAGGGCTGAAATAACACTGCCGGGCAGGTGGGGGATGGGGTCAGATGGAGCTGGGGGCAAGCATCCATAAGAGTTGGTGCGAGAGTGACTTATGAGCTTGGGGCGTAGGCTGCTGTGAGCCAGGGCTATTATTGTGGACACGATCCATCTCCGGCTGTCCTTTTATCAGTTCAGCCCAACGTCATGAGATGGAGTCGCCACCTCCTCTCTATAGGGAGGCCTGCAGATAGATAACCCCCCTGCGTCCCATAAACCAACAGCCAGTGGACTGATTCAGCCTACTGAGAGGCGGGCTGGCACACACAGCACATTGCCACAGAGAAAAATAATATTGTTTCACTTAGTATTGGTATGCTTTGTGTGAGTCAGTGTTTTTCTTGAAAGTACCTGGTATATATTTCCAAAGCCTCTCATTGAATATGGGAATATGCATTTGCTCTATGCTTGATTTCACAGTCAGGACGGCGGAGGCCAATCACAGGCCCAATGAAATCAAGTATGTGACTAAAGCTGGGCTCAATTTGGCGAAACAATGCCAACAGGAATGGAAAGTGTATGTTCACGCAGGATAAATTCACTCCAGAAGTGTTTTCCACACGCCATCCAGCTGCTTTTCAACAGTAAAATGCACTAAGGAAACACACAAACAAACAAACTGGCTTGCTCCATCTATCCATCCATATATATATATATATATATATATATATAGATCTATCTATCTATCTAATCCGGTCTCACAGGAAGGCGTATAAATACCACTACATTACACAGACATTCTGCATCATAGTACACATTTTAGCCTTTTCGCATGTCATTTGAACGCCACACAACTAAACTACAATTACGTCAGCTGTTAGGTTTAGGCAATAAAACCAGGTCTAGGAAAAATGTCATGGGTGGGCTTAAAATAAGAACGTAAACTACGTAAAATACATACGGAAACAACTACGGGAAATACCTCACAAACGTCACTGAAAAACGCGTGACCATCATCAAGTGACAAACATCACTAACATAACTCACAAAACACCGGTCGACACTGGTCTGGAGCACCGGCCTCCTGGTTAAAAGTCTAGTGTTTGTTGGATCCTTCCACCTCCCCACATGCTCGCCATATGCAGTATTTCTCGCTTTTTAAACTACGTCACTAACTCTCACCGTAGCATTTACAAGCGGATGCGTTTACATTGCAGTCACGACAGGATACATGGCGTACAAATGACACACGGAAATCAAGGCAGGCGTACTCATTATTGTGGCATTCATACGCCTTTTCGTGCAAATGGGCTGATCTATCTATAAAGCTTCTGTTGTACATTTTCTATCACTTGATTTACCAATGTTAGACTGTGTTTTTTAAGCACTGAAAATAGGCGTACTTTACACATTTCACCTCCAACAGTGACCTGTAATTAGGCTTCTATAGTGATGCTACGCAAGTGTTATACAAGTGATTAACTGCTTTCATTGCTTTGAAATGTATTGCTGGTGTTTTGGTAGAATGATTTTTAGGTTTTTTATTTCATTTTTCAGAGATTTTCAGTGATTTGGTAGTGTATATGTGTGTGTGTGTGTGTGTGTGTGTGTGTGTGTGTGTGTGTGTGAAGGGGGTTATACTTAAGTACAACATATTGATGGCACCAACATGAGAACCACCTTATTATCATTTTTATGATGCACATTTCTCACAAAAAAATGAAGGCTGCTTACTCCATCTTTTCTCTACTAATAGACTCCTCTGTCAATTAGTTAACCATCCTAACAGCTGAGGTGTCACCCATCTCTCTTGGGTCTCAAACAAAACTCCTGCGCGTAACTTTGAAAATGAAAGTGACATTTGTCCTCTCCCAATAAAAAAATATTTAGTCCATTAAACATAAATAGCTGTCATTATGATGCATGCCCTGGGCCCAGGCCTTCCCGGTTCCCCTCCTGGCTGTTTACTGCGGCCAAACAACTGCAGCGCCTGCATGTTCTCAACTTCAGCGTATTGATTAAACTTTTAAATAGCTGCCATATAACCCTGGGACATCAGGAAGATTAATTTGCGTCAATGTTCATCTGTAATTCATTAGCCATTTATACTCTCCACATCCACACAGGCTATCAGGGAAATGCGCCCCATTTTTCACCCAGGCAGAGGCTGGGGAGCAGGCAGAGAGAAAGAGGGATGGAAGGAAGGAGGGGATTATACTGCCTACAACAGAAGGAGAACTCTAACGAGCCAAGAGCGCATAGCAAGGCATGCAGGACACTAAAACATCCAGCATGAATACTAAAAAATACACGCTTATATACAGTACATGGTGCCATTTCATAGAAATATAAGGAAAAATACACACAATTAGATATCAATTGCTGAATTGATTATATTTTGCTATAATAATCTCGGTTTAACAAGCCCCCATAATGATATGCACACATCACAACCCATAGCTTCAAAGAAACACATAACAACACATCAAAACAACACATAGCTTCATAACAACGCACAACACATAGCTTAAATAAAAACACATAACACATCAAAACAACACATAGCTTCATAACAACACATAGCTTCATAACAACACATAGCTTCATAAAATCATAGAACAACACAGCTTCATAACAACACATAGCTTAAATGAAAACACATAACACATAGCTTCATGAAAACATATATTAACACACCATAACAACAAACCGTAACACACTCACGGGAGCACAGGAGCAATTGATGATGATTTTCTCCTTTAGTTGGGCATATATCACGGCTAGTTAGCAATACAACCCAAAGTTCTACCAAAGTACAGTATCGCTTTAACTGTGATTAGAGGTTACTGACGATCAAGAACTTTATCCAGCGATATCTGTCAATTTTACTGCTAATACAAAGATAAATGTACTGATGGAAAGCTGAAGATCTTGCCGTTCCACAGGTGTTTGGCATTCTATCATAAAGGAAAGGGGGTAAAGTTGGACCCTGAAGTGATCATTCTCCTTTTATTTGGTTTTCACATTTTTCTCAGGTTAAAAGCTTTTAAAAAGCACACTTAAAAAAATAAAGAGGGAAAAGAATATGACTGTGATCTTCTGACATCTGATCTTATCAGCTTGAACACACCTTGGAAATCATAAATTCGAAGAATATTAAGTGCAATTTTGCGGCCATCTTGAAAAATGCCTGCCACGGCCCTCAGGCCCCAAGTTAGTAGTGCCTCGATATCTATATCTTTCCGTAACATATAAACCTACATTTGTGCCAAATGTGTAGCTTTTATCGCAAAATGCACAGTTGTTGTGCTTAACTGCCCCGCTAGGCTGAAAACCCTGTGTTTTGTATCCCATCTGTCGCCCCCAACCTCCATCCCATATGGAGTTTCACGCTGTCTATACTACAGCGCCTGACTTCCGCTTCTGCTCCTGTCATAATTGCTCCGGTCGCTGGAGGACGCTATTGTGTTCTGTTATACCTCCTTTCGGTGATCTTCCATGTGAATAGATGATAAAACCTACTATTGGGTGTAGTAGGCCCTTATTGTCCCACATCTATTGTGCTTATATCGACTGATAACGTCTATTTAATAGCTTGACAACAGTCTAATTGGCTGGCCATGTTGTACACTTCCTGAGTCCATCACCCATTCAAACATCATGTTTCTCCACCACAGCGCTAACACACAATGTATACAAACACATTTCTTGAGCTATAATTCATTGTGATGTATTGTGTTTTTTGCTTCCATTGTTGGAGAGCAAACTTTTATTTCACTTCAGGGACTGAAAGAGATAGATAGAAGAGAGATTTAGGAACTGTGTGCATGACTCAGGTAAAAACAACATATACACACACACACACACACACACACACACACACACACACACACACAGAGGGCCAACAAAGGATACAAAAGAGCAAGAGAGTGTGTGAGTGGGAGATGGAGAGTTGAAAGATTTGCTATTGCCACGGGCTGATAGGCTGTCAGGGGGAGGTTGCTGGGTCGTGGCTCAACCAGCTCTGATCAATACCAGGTTGATTTTGCCACATGATTCTCCTTAAAGCGCAACAATAACACATTCTGTATGTTTTTATATGCTTCAGGTACTGAGAGCCACTGTTACAGATGAGGCTAGTCATGTGATTAAGGTCAATATTGACAAATGAAACAGAGACATTTCATTAAAGTATAGAATAAAACACATTAATTAATAATTAGACATGCTGTATGTATAGGGTATGTTACAAGCTTATCAGCAACATTGGTTTCGCGTCGGAAAAATGACACTCCATCACTGTCAGTTCACTAAATGGCTATAATCAAACACTTTAAATTGAGGATGGCATTATTCATTGATGGGTGAATTACAGTTATAACCAGATAAATGCCTATCAGTCTTTGTACTTCCAACTTATGAGGATGAGAAGGAAATTGAATTCTGGGGCACATAAATTTTGACTGAAGAAAGAGATTACCGTGGTGGGGGGGTCTAATGAAAAAAAAAATGGTGAAATTAATTTCAGTGACATTTATTCCACATGGAGGCAGGAGAGAACACTGGTTACAGTAGCTCTGGAGTCGGGAGATAAGAGGAGGGTTGTTTAAGGCGGGGGACTGAGACAGTTTACAAAGTCCTAAATCCCCTTGGAGTGCCTTTCTCAAGGCATCCACTATCATCTAGCCAACTCACTGACAACACCTTGCATACAAAAAACTCTCTCCTGTAAGCACAACAATGACAAGTTGGTTATTTACTGCTGGAGTTATTGGAAGGGTTCATCTACCCTTAAGGGCACATAAAATCACTAATGACGCCAGTAATCATAAGTGCTCATTTTCTCCGTCAACATGTGGATCACAAATCACCACACACACGGCCCTGACACTGATCGATTGTGTTCTTCATTACACCCAGGATTTCTAATTAAAAGAAAAGCACAGATAAGTGGTTCAAACCCCTGACCGAAATAGAAAGAAAAAGTGAAAATCGCAATTAGAGGTTTGGCTGTGTTCGGTAATGGCGCCGTTAATAAGAGCGGCTGGTGAGTCACTCAATGAAGGTTTAATCACTGGGACAGGATTCAATAACAAAAGAGCATAATATTAATCACCAGAGAGTGATAACTTCACTGTTCATCTCTTTGACATTGGAGGAAGGGATGAATTAATGATGCTCTCCATCCGAACACATTAAATAATAATTATCAGGCAAAACAGCATGAAAGGGACTGCGTAATGAACCCCATTGTCAGGTCAATTACAACCACATAAAACTGTTCAAAGGGAAGTAGCTTGTTACCAGATAGCCGTACCAGAAAGGACAGCGGTGGCTTTATCAGTGGAAGGTGCGGGGCGACCTATTCCCTCTGATATCAGGGCTTAAAATGCGTTGAGGGGTTGAAATACAGTTTATACTTAGAGGGCACCGAAACTCCGTCTGGCTGAACGAGCCCACTGTGAAAAAGCTAGAAGAGTTCAGCGAGGCATTCAGCGAGGAACACATCGAAAATTGGTACGCAAAAGATAAATGACATGACAATGACAGTGTTTTGCCGTCACTAAAGCAATGTCAGTCGCTAAGTGCCATGTTAACTAAACTCAACCACACAGACAATGGTGGACGTCACGCATCAGCGGACAAAATGGCACCTCGCTACCTGTCAGTGGCAATTTCCATCAAATCAAAAAAAATTTAGCCACGAGAGGAACTGCTGCTTGAGTTTTACACATGCATAAAAGCATGCATGGGTAATAAAGGCGCGCAATGCGCTGTATTTTCCATCACACCATAAAATTGACAATGGTTGTTTCGTAAAGCCCTTGCCTTTCACTCAACACCAGGCGCGTCAGGTTGTCCTCTAGCTTCTCTTCTTGAGCTAGACATCAATTACCGCATGGCTGCTACCACTCTGAGACGCTCTCTTAAACAAACAGCCCGGCAACCTCCAGCGTGACACATATCAATACTAATCTGACGTCTTGTTCCACAGTCGTTCCCCTCAGACCCCGGCTGGCTGCACCTGCCTGACCGCAGTGCCCAGGGTTGGCTGTACTCCTTCACACTTCCTTCCCCTGCAGACATCAAACACTTATTACTCCCCATCCTGGCCCTGCTAACTGACTGGCCTGTCTGGGCCACACGGGGACCCCATTATTAGAGTCATTTCAGTGCCCATCCTGACGCCTGTTAGGCAGTTCTCTACCTGGGGCTCCTGCTCCCTGCCCGCCCGACTGAGTGCCTGGCCAGCCAAACAGTGATTGGACATGACATGGTGACAGAAAACAGGGGAGAAGGGCAATAGAAATAAAAGAACAGAGATGGCAGAGTGAGGCGGACAGAGACGGAGAGAGAGGAAGGTGGGTATGTTAGCCAGGGCCCTCGTGGCGTAGGGTGTGCCCATCAACACGGATGAGCGTTAGCCAAGAGCTGCGTGTCACAATGATGGAGGGGCTGGATCACTCACATCAGAGCTTCATCTGACTGGAAGATATCAATCTCCAGGCCTAATCCAATAGGACATGGTAAAATATCCTTTAACATTGCTCTCCCACCCTGCCTTTGTGTGTCCCCTGCTTCTGTCTCTCTCTCGCTGCTGAAAATGTGTGTAACCTTCATTGTTGGACCTCAATCGACCACACTCATTTTCACATCCCATTTCCTCTGTCTCTAGCACTGACAGTCAAATTATGATGGACAAAACAGTGCCTTGACATATGGCATTTAGCACAATTTGTCACTATATGGGACAAGAAAAAAAGAAAAGGAAAGAAAGTGCAGATCACTACACATGCGCAGTTTCAACATCAGGGATTCTACCTTTATGTTTTGAAACAGGGTATTGAGGGAAATGAACTCAAGTGTGGTTTCTTTTGTTGTTTGTTTGTCTGTTTGTTTTCTTCATGGTGGAGCATTTGGAAGTCATTACAATGAGGTGACACACATTTACAGTATGTTTATTGGTCAATGTATATTTGAATATACATATGCATACTGTATATAATGTGTGTGTACTCATTAACTAATTCCTGTAATTGCTACTTACTTGGCTTCTCCTTTTGACAAGACTTAAAGGGGACCTATTATGCTTTTGTGCTTTTCCCCCTTTCCTTTAGTGTGTTATATAGTTTTTCGTGCATGTAAAAGGTCACCAAAGTTACAATGCCCAAAGTCCTCACCAAAGGGAGTTAGTCTCCCCCACAGAAACTCTGCTCCTGAACTGCCTTGATTGAAGTCCTGCCTTTTCTTCCGTAACGTGGTGATGTCACCAAGTAACAGACTTTGGCTAGTGGCTAGTTGGGCACACCGTCAAACAAAGGTAGTCAGAGTGGAGCTGAGTTGGTTCTGTAGACCAATCACTACAGAGTTGGGCCAGCTGACCAATCAGAGCAGACTGGGCTTTTTTGGGAGGGGCATGGGGGGGCAGGACCTCAAACAGAGCGTTTCATGCAAAGGGTGAAAAGAGATGCAGCAAAGCCGGTATGAGAAAAGTGAAGCGTTTTTTGAACATTAAAGCATGTAAACAGCTGTCGCAATGTTGAGAGCTGTGCGGAGGCAATAGAAACGCTCCATATCTTGCATTTCGCACCTTTAAACATTAATTCAATGTATTAATGTATTCATAGTCACTATATATATGCAGCATGTATAAAGAGTATTGGCTTTAGAACATCCTGCCAAAGGACGGCAGTTTAAAATGATTGAATTGGTCAACACTGGCACATTTACATATATACAGAATCCTTGATTAATGCGTGTGGTTTGAAAAAAATAAAAAAAATTAAAAAAAATAATGTTTTTTTATTAGCCTGATGTGACTACGAGTCAAATGACTTCAAATAGTTCTAAATTATTTACTGAAAAATATATATATATATATGGCAGTAAACATGCATGTAAAACAAACAAATATTGTAATTGTTTTTAATATAAAGGTTGAATTAATGAATAATATATCCTTGGTGACATCATACGCTGCTCAAAATTATGGCTGTGTCAAATTACATGCCGTCATTTCCTGCCAGAATTCAAACTAATGAACCCGCGGTAGCCAATCAGGTGTGAGGTAGAGGTGATGATAGGTTTGTGTTGTGTGGAATATTTCATACCCCTCTGGCCTCCCCGTGCCCCATTCAGACGGATGGCTCCACTGTAACTCTACTCCTCTTAATTAATATGACATATCCCCTGTTCATATGCAGAGAGTGAGGGAGGGGACAGAGAGATGGAGGTACGAGGGAATGATTAACTGTGGATCTGTCCCTCCTTGTGAGAAATGATCTTGCCTCCTCTTCTCTCCTCCAGTCCTCCCTCCCTCCTCTCTTCATTTCCGTCTCCCTCACTCTCTGCGTCTCTCTTTGGCTCACTTCATGTCTTTCTGCGCCCTCCCCTCTCTTTCTCTTTTGCCTTATCTCTGTCTCCCTCTCTCCTCTCTCCTCTCCTCTCCTTTCCTTTCCCCCCTGACACTCTCGGACTGTCCCCAGCCCCCTGCACATCTCCTGACAGGTAGAATAATAACGCTCGTACATCACTGCCCCGAAAAGTCCAATAACCTAAATCTTCACTTGCCACACACCCCGGGACTCAATTACTTTATTGACATGTAATCTTCATAAGGGGAGAAATATTGAGCATGTAAGGTCAGCCGGTTATGAAGACATATTATCATATTATCTGCATGAGGGTTGTAGGGGCTAGGACCTGACAAAGCTAATTATAATGGTACATGTTTCAGAGCTCAGAGCGTATTATCTGCTTGGCTGCTTGGTTGAGCCACAGCTGAGGTATAGAGGAGAAGGGGATGAGATTTCAAACCTAATAGGGGCTGGATGTCATCCCAGGGCATGGGAATTAATGAAGCCAAATATTATCGACTGCACATCACGGCACTAATATCCTTGATTTGTTCATTGTATTTGTCAGGATTACCTTGCCATAGTCTAATGGCTAACAGCATATCACAATACGAGCTGACCAAGGAGGCAATTTCCAAAACTGTACGATAACAAAAGAGCCATCCCTTCGAGTATCGTATAAAAAGTGCAAATAAGCTGTTAGTGCTCTAGCTTGAGCCGTTCCTCAGCCAAAATGTCACAGTGGGTTAGTGATGGCAGGAAGGACAGATGCCCACGGCTGTGTTATCGCTTCTCTCTCAAGGTTATCTTAATATCGTCCTTTCAGTTCAGCTATTACAATCTAGTGCCTGCTACATAAAGCAAAACAATAACACAGGCGATGGTACAACATATTCTATAGTAGACGTACACTTAGAAAACAATGTATTTACCATGAATGTATAATGCAAAGGAGAAAAAAATAGAACCGAGCTCGTTATTTTTTAACCAGAAGCACCCGGACATGGATCAGAGGGCACAAAACAAACAGTTGGCTAGCCCTGAGACATTGCATCTCGGGGTCACAGTGTGCAAACAAAGAATCCCACCACCAGACATGTGAACATTTTACTTTATCCAATATCATGCCCTCTTCCCCTATCTCTGGTGTCCAACTGTCCAAATCCTTCGCTCAGAACTGCTGCTGCAGGAGGATGCCTAAAATGGTGTGGAGCAGTTGGCCAGCGCTGCCAAAGGTTATGTGTTAACACTTGCTAATGGTGTCAAGTGGAGAGACATATTTTAGCTTTCTTTCGAGGGTCTCCGGGCACTCAGCACTCCAAAAAAAAGGAAATGCTCTATTTACTTACACTAATGATTTGTTTTCAAAGTTTCTTAATGCAATTTCACTGCACTGTTCCCCTGCATTTTTTTTAATGATGCACATATATTACAGCAGCACATAAAACTCTCGAAAAATACTACACTCTACATGAACGCATAATCAAAGAATTACATCTTTCTGAGCAGATATGATACGGTTTGATGGCTACCAAATCTGAGAGGTTTAGTTTTGAGTACATGTTTGTCCTGAGGGAGGGGAATGAAGGAAACAGCCTTTTAAATCACAACAATCTGGGATAAATTCACGTGTTTGACCAAAATGACTCAGTCAATCCGATCGTCTTGCGCTGCAGCGACGGAGCATGCCAGAAACTATCTGCGAATCAAATTATGATGGCGAAATAACTTGTCCGCTCATATCATCGTGACAGAGAAACCTGCTCCGTCTGTTTAAAGTGACTTTGGCGAATCAAAGTGACAGATTAAAAGGTTGTTTTGGACTTCCTAGCATTTCAGTGACCTCGCTCTTTTCATTGGTTTGAGCTGGAATGTTGATGCCAGTGCGAACCATGAAAGACCTGCTACTTCCTGTAACCGAGGCTCCCCTTTATATTTCAAGAGAGATAAAATGCACGTCGGTTCAACGAAATAGCTCTGACACTCATATCCAGTTGACCTTATGGACTTTAAGGCAGGGCAAGACAAGCTGACCCACACATTTGCGACACTGTGTTTGGTGCAGCTCGGACATTTTTCATTCAGTTGGAGAGTGAATGTGAAGTAAATAGAAGCTTAGATCCATAACACAGGAATCCCAGCGTATAGGATAATGGCCTTCTCGTCTCTTTACAGGCAGCAAATCCAAACAACGCTTTCGCACAGACCGATGCAATGAATAATCTAAATGGCACTTAATGTGAGCTATGCTGATACTCTGACAATAGTTTGTGTTCAGACATCACAGCTTAGTGTCTCCCAATTGTATATTGATGTCGAGGCAGTTGACAATAAATCACTGGATTCACCAGTGAGTGAGAAAACAGTTTAGACAATGGCCCAATGGAGCTTACCGTAATTGACAGATGAGTTCAGCTCTTTCCGCCACAATAGCTTCGGAGCATTGAGGGTACCTGGGAATGAGTGTGTCAGTGTGTGTGTGTGTATGTGTGAAGTTTCAGGACCCACAATACTCTGAAGAAACAGTGGTTTCAGTCACGCCTACGTTGAATGTCTGCATTACACTTGACGTGTTTATGCATTAGTGAACAACACCACCTTTGAGTAATTTAGTAACATCTGCATTGTTGCCTTGAAAAAAAATAAAACTGTATTTATTTATTACTGTATGTATTTGTCAAACTAACTTGAGAATGTTCATAGAGCTTATCAAGACCCTCAGGAAACGACCAGGTATCCTAGTTTGAACAATACTACAGTGCACAGCAGTGCTCAATTTATTTCTTGAAAAACATTTAGTGCAATTTTCTAAAAATCTATTTCATATAAAATGTTATTTACAAGTCATAATTATTAAAGGGATAGTTTGTGTGTTTTGAAGTGGGGTTGTATGAGGTACTTATCCATAGTCAGTGCATTACCTATAGTAGATGATGGTCGGCACGTCCCCAGTTTGGAGAAGCAGACAAGAGTACCAACGCTGGAGCAAAGCAATGTACTGCTGTGGACGGATAGATAAGTTTCATTTTCAGTGCAGTTCACCTTCAGAAAGGGCGGTCTGACGGCAAGATAAAGTGGTGAAAATATTCTAAATATAGCGTACACTTAAACTGATATAGATTTATTTTTAGGTGAGCCTTTCTTTTAGGTGGCTAAAATAAGATTTGCTGCCGGCCCCGTCCACTAGAGCTGTGTATTGGCAAGAATCTGGTGATATGATGCATATCATAGTACTCAGATATATTGTGATTTTTTTAAATTTAATTTTAGGAAAATTGTCATAATATAAAATATAAACGGAAAATACACCTTTTTAGAATAGGCAGAAATAACACATTTATGCTGCATGCAAAAAAACTGCATGTTTTTTGCCCCAAACTGCAAGTAATTATCATAAAGTGGGCATGTCCATAAAGGGGAGACTCGTGGGTCCCCATAGAACCCATTTTCATTCACATATCTTGAGGTCAGAGGTCAAGGGACTCCTGTGAAAATCGCCATGCCAGTTTTTTGTTGTGAAAATTTAGCATAAATTTGGAGCGTTATTTAGCCTCCTTCAAGAGCTAGTATGACATGGTTGGTACCAATGGATTTCTTGGGTTTTTCTAGTTTAATATCATGCCTGTATCTTTACTCTAGCTTTAAAAATGAGCCTGCCTCAACCTCTGAAAGATCGAATAGCGGCTGGGTCCGTCGAAGTTAATTAAAAATCGATACAGTGTTTTGGAGCTTCCAAACAGTATCGCACAATATAATATCGCGATACTCATGTGTATCTACATATTCTTACACTCCTAACATCCACAGCAGTGCATTGCTTAGCTTCCGTGCCGGAAATCCTGTCTGTTTCTCCAAACTGGGGGCATGCAGACTGTCATCTACTGTAGGTAATGCACTGACTATGGATAAGTACATCATACAACCCCACTTCAAAACACCCGGACTATCCCTTTGAAGACTATTTATAACTCAAAAGCCCCAAATCTCTGTAACTGTTCAATGCAACATCTGTCCCATAGAACTTCAAATGATAACAAATTAATTATGTTTTAGAGGACAATTAAGGTTTATTACAATTTGGGTCTAATTTTCATAGATTTGGCCATCATTACGGATAATAGTAACATTTTACTCACCAAGTTAATTGGTGGGATCTGGGAACGTGGCAACCTTGCTACAAAGAAGTCAGACGGGGAAACATGGCCAGTCAAACTACCATACAGGTTCTAAAAACCAGGTCAGACAAACTTTTTGGGAGACTATGAGAGCAAACAGTAGAATTATGAACTGTATGTTGTAAACATCCATCACAGTTTCTAGACCGACTTCCTGGGTCACTGTTTATCATACTTGCCTGTACCTGTAAAGATTTCCCAAAGCAACATTTCAGGCACGCCCACTCTTGGTTTTACCTTGATAATCTGGCTCAACTGTTGCCTTGTTTAAAAGCTGTCTGATTGCCCTATCACTCAATATTTTTGCTCCCAAGTGCTGCAAAGTTCCCAGATACCAGTGATGACTTTGGTGAATACGATGTTTTCATAGCCATCATAAATGTTGGCCAAAACTAGAAAAGTTAAACTGGATCATCCTTAAAGATCTAGGCAAAGCTACGTCCGTGATTCTTGAATGTATGTGATTCTGAGAATCTGGGGTTGCCTATATTTCCAAGACATGTGTTGGCTTTCATTACTATGGAGTTAGCTATCAAAAAGTGTGATGATATCTTCTGAAAAATATGAAAAGCTGTATATGATAATGTAGAATTACGGCATGTCATCATTCTAGCTTTCCCTTTGGCACATGAATCTTGTGCCTATGGCTTTAGTATATGTTTCTATATATTGTGGTGTAAACTTTTATCTCAGTGTGATGCTATGTATAGGTAGGCACTAGGACCAGGCGATATGGCCAAAATCTTCTATCATGATATAGGTCATTCCATATCTCGATAACGACATATATCACAATATAACATGCTTTCTGGTAAGTCAATAAATAAATAGTCTTTATGAAATAACCACATGGTAAAGCCTATGTATATTCCCATTTGAATTACACTTGACAAACGAAAAGTACTGACTGTATTTTCTCATTTTAAGAACTTGAGTGCAAAATAAACACAACAGTTTTAAGTGAAATTATAGAGAAATAAATAAATAAATATAGGCCTAGTCTATATCGCGATATAAACGATATAGAAATCTCTCTCTATATATATATATACAAATATATATTGTATATATATACAATATATATTTGTATATATATGGTATATATGTATATATATACCATATATACATATATATACATACAATATATATATGTATATATATTGTATATATATGTATATATATTGTATATATATTGT
>CAKAOI010026320.1:0-33966 GCA_916701655.1 Sebastiscus albofasciatus | reverse complement strand
AACGATAACATCCCCAAGTTCTCAGAGGCTGAGTATCAGGTTGAAGTCTTAGAGACAGAGTCAGTGGGTACAAGCTTGTTCACCTTATCAGCTGTAGACCCTGATGAAGGAGCAAATGGAAGAGTTACTTACAGTATTTTCCAGCAAAGTCCCTCATCAGACCCTCCTGTTTTTGAGTTGAACTCGGGGATTCTGCAGCTGGCCCAGCCTCTTGACTACAGTGAGGTGAAGGTGTACAGTCTCATGGTTCAGGCCTCTGATGGGGGGACTCCCTCTCTGGTTGGGAACGGCTCTGTGGTGGTGAAGGTGAAGGACGTGAACAACAACCCACCTGAGTTCAGTAAGGAAAGCTACGACGTGGCCGTCTCTGAGAATCTGGCCAGCGGTACGTCCATCCTGACCCTGGTGATCACTGACAAGGATGAGGTGAGTTACATGCAGCCTGCAAATCACCTGCGTCTACTCTGGTAAATTATTGGCGGGACACATACAGTACATCACTTACTCCTAATTGTTTAGTATAAAATCAACAAGAGATCAGCTAACATCAACACAATGTCAGGCTGAAAACAAATAGCAATTTATTCTGATCAGACTACCTCCGAGGAGGTTTCTAAATCAAACATACAGTATGTTCTCAACACGAATGCTATACGACATGAGATTTCTTATTCCATCATTTCATTAATCTTCGACAGGGAGGATTTGTGGGAACACTGCGGATCCTTCCAGAATCTGCTCCTTTCTCCATCAGCTCTGATGGGACGATCAGTGTGAGGAACTCCACAGCTCTGGACAGAGAGACGACTGAGACGATCATGTTTCAGGTAATATAGAATCCGAGACACAGATTCATTTATTTTAAATGGAAAGTCCACCTTGAAATCGGGTTAAAGGTAAAACAGTATATGCAAGAATTAACAATATATAGACTGATACAAAAATAATCCCTCTCAATCATCACTTATGCCCCACTAGAGGTGTATGGTGGTGTCTGTTTCTGCAGAGACCCTGCAGCTCTATGCCTGTATTTTCTCTTTTCTTATTATTTTGCTTTACTCAGGACGCTTCTGGGTGTCTGCAAACAGCCTTTGGGCCCCACGTGGGGGTGTAACCCCCAGCCAGTAAGAGCACACAGGGTATGCTGCCCGTTCAGGTGGTCAAATATGGCCTCTTTGTCACGCCCCTCGGCTTCTGATACCAACTCAAAAGTCCCCCTTTACTCTGTTTGATACAAAGCGGCCGTATTGGGCACTAGCTGAAGCTGGTACCTCATGTTCTCACATGGGCAAGTTTTGGGACCGATGGTAATATTATAAACACACCTGATTACATCCTGAGATATTATTCTTTTGTCCATCATAAAGGTTGAAGCGAGGGAGACGGAACCACCCAACCATTTTGCAACGGCGATTGTGAATATAACTCTTTTGGATGAGAACGACAACAGCCCTAAATTCACCAGCAGCCAGTATGAGAGCAAAGTCTTCACGAACCAAACGGAGGGGATGTTGCTTGTGAAGGTGAGGAGTCTGTATAATACTGTTTAATTTCCCCACAATTAGACAGTGCACCACGTTACACAGCAGATTTACAGTTGAAAGACATTCACACCTCGGGAAACCATAGTGTGCAATTTAGGACACGACCTAAAGGCTGGCCCACACTAAAAGATTTTTCAAATCTTAACAGATGTTGATAATGTGAGAGACCCCACACATAACGACATGTTATGATAAATTTTACAGTTTTGTATTCCTATAGTGTGTGGACAGCAACAATTGGCCAAAACAGCTCACCACACACTAACAGATTCCATTCATGAACAAGAGTCTCGACTTAAAGAAATGGCAATCTTGCAAAATATCTCGCCATCAAACATGACTTTAGTGTAAACAAACATTGCGGACGAAGTGCAGGAAGAATCAGCGATGTTAGTTTTTCATTCATGTCATGGAGACACGTTAAATAAACACTTGTGTTGTTGCCACAAATTAACAAGTTGGTCCTCGATTTCTGAGGTCCATCTTCCTACTTTAAGCTTCGTTTTTTGCATTAGCTCACACATTAGGCGCGGCCGCAATGACTGCGGTGGTTGTCCTTCCGCTTCAGTCAGCTTGGTTCCCAATTAGCTATCGTTCTTTCCTACATGACTGTGTCAATGGCTGTCCTCGGGGCTTCCCACATACAACAAGTTCAATATTTACGATTTGAAATCGGTGCGGCCAGGATGGACTTCTGGTACAATCGGTGGATATAAATAACACTTTTAACATACCTCACACGACAAGAATATCTAGAAAGATAATCTTTAGAACCATTCAAAAATCAGGGCTTTGCTGACGATTGTTTTGAGGGGGGAATTGGGCCCAAAATCGTCTTGATTCTCGTGTAGTGTTCACCCGGCATAAGCCTTCCTTTTCCTATCAATTCGTTGTGTAATTGGTTCCATTGCTCACTTTCTTGATGATCTGTATAGCCATGCTCTCTCCACCCAGATTACTGTCTATCAAACATCCAAAATATTATAAATAGACTTTTTATTTTACTGAAATTCTCACTAAAGACCATCTTGTTCTCGTTCTTATGTGGAGCAAAATGGCTGAGTCGTCAGCATATAAAAATATATTTTCAAATTTCAGGTTATTTACACATAATAGAAACAGCAGGGGCCCGAAATACTTCCCTGTGGGACTCCACATGTTATAGGTTGACTGCTAGATAAATAACTTGCTTCCTGAAATTCATGGCTTCAATATGAAGCAAACCATTTCACAGCTACACCGTTAAACCACATAAAAAAACACACTGTCCACAAAATCAGGAATATTGTTGTTCTATACTGTATCTGACACTTCTTTTGACCATCTTCAAAGTTTTTTTGTGGTTCGTAACATGTAACGTAATATAGATACTTGGTCAGTTGTTTCCTGGGGCACGTTGCTAAGCCACTAAATTTTACTAATCTGGGAAACTCCTATGGATAGGCTCATAAAAGAAAACAGTGATAATATTTTATTATGTATTTCTTATCTATGATGTAATTCAAAGGTTGAAGCAGAAGATCCAGATGCAGGTGTCAATGGACAGATCAAATACTCCATCGACTTTGGGAATCAAAACGAGTACTTCTCCATTGATGAAAACACCGGAGCAATTACTCTGACGAAAATGATTCCAGTGGAAAGGCATCAAACCTTGGAGTTCTTATTGTTCATTACAGCCAGAGATGGTAGATGTGAACAGTATTTTTTTTTTCACATGTCAAGTGTTGATCAGTTATTTTTGTTCAGCCAGTCACAGTGAAGTCATGATGATATTATTATTCTCTTCTAGGAGCTGTAGTGTCCCGCTCCGCCGCAGCGCAGGTGGAGATTCTCGCTGTTGGAGATACAAAACCACAGTTCACACAGAGCACCTACAGTGGCACCATAGAAGAAGAGAGAGACTCAGGAACAATGATCCTCAAGGTGAGCTTCTCTGAACATTATCACAGACTGTCACCAGAGTATTATAGTTCATCTCATTCACCTCCTTTCCCACTCATATCCAAAGCAAGTTTTCAATTATGCTCTACCACTTGTTTACCAATAGTTTTGTTACAATACAATAGTTTGTTTTAAACATTTTTACAGAGAAACAATGTCATTTAAACACTGGTAAATCATTGGCTACTTCTTGAAGCAGGTGATGGTTTAAAACGACACCAAAACGGTAAAACTTTGATAGGGGGCCATAGAGGACAAACCGTAATACAAATTGTGCTTGTCTAGAGCCTGGAATTTTTCCTGATGGAGGAGTAAAGGTTATATGCCATATATAGCTTGTCACGAAAAAGGCTATATAACGCTCCAAACTTGCGCTAAATTTTGGTGAGGAAAGGGGTCCCTTGATCTCTGACCTCAAGATATGTGAATGAAAATGGGTTCTATGGGTACCCACGAGTCTCCCCTTTACAGACATGCCCACTTTGTGATAATCACATGCAGTTTGGGGCAAGTCATAGTCAAGTCAGCACACTGACACACTGACAATAATAATATTAAAGTCAAATATTATCCAGTTGGGAAATGTAATGTGCTCAAAAGTGTAAAAGAAGATTTCATGGTAGTCTGCCTTTTTAGATGCTTATATTTTCTAAGGTACGAGTGCAAATGTTAGTTAGGTGGTGGTACCCTTTGGTATCATAAATCCATGTAGAAAAGTCAATACAAATGGATGAATTGGTTTTAGAGATACATTGTCGTGAATCATGGAATGACCCTTTACGGACCATGAATATCGGTACCAAATTTCATGGCAATCTGACCTTTCGAATGAAAGTGTTCAACGGACCAATTTACTGGTCTGTTGCATCAACTCTTGACTTTGCATTGACTTGAAATGTCTCTAAATTGTGCTTGGTAACTCTAACTGAAGACAACCCTGGCCCCCTAATGGCTCAAAAGTCAACCATCATTTGGATTACAGTTTGGGATTTACAGCTCCTCATATTTTTTTTTGGTGGACCTAACTGTTTCATTGGAGCAAGCAGAGTTACTCTGAAGCATCTCTGTTGGCATAGCGATGTTTAACATTGTTTCATATTTTTTTTGTTTATTTACTCAGGTCGACTTCCTTGCAACAGGAGAGATTCCTGTGAATCTCGTTGTTGATACAGACACCGACAAGTTCGTCATCTCCAACAGTGGTGAATTCACCACTAAAGTGAAGCTCGACTACGATGAGGCCCCACACAACTACACCGTGTCGATCTCCATCTCTGATGGGATCAACAGTGACAACGCAGTCGTGGAGGTTCAAGTCACTGACGTCAATGATAACAGTCCTGTTTTTACCTCCAGTTCTGTCACGAAATCAGTCCCAGAAGACGCAGAGGTAGGATCCAATGTTACTGTTGTTCCAGCTACAGACAAAGACAGCAGCTTCAACAAGGAGATCAGATACTCTCTGAGAGGAGGAGAGGCGAGGTTCTCTATTGATCCTGTGTCTGGGATGGTGACTGTGGCTGGTGCACTTGATAGGGAGACTAAGGCAGAGTACAACCTGCTGGTGGTGGCTGAAGATCAGGGTCGTCCGGTCAGGTCGGCCACAGCCTCCCTGGTGGTCCAAGTGTCTGACATCAACGATAACATCCCCAAGTTCTCAGAGGCTGAGTATCAGGTTGAAGTCTTAGAGACAGAGTCAGTGGGTACAAGCTTGTTCACCTTATCAGCTGTAGACCCTGATGAAGGAGCAAATGGAAGAGTTACTTACAGTATTTTCCAGCAAAGTCCCTCATCAGACCCTCCTGTTTTTGAGTTGAACTCGGGGATTCTGCAGCTGGCCCAGCCTCTTGACTACAGTGAGGTGAAGGTGTACAGTCTCATGGTTCAGGCCTCTGATGGGGGGACTCCCTCTCTGGTTGGGAACGGCTCTGTGGTGGTGAAGGTGAAGGACGTGAACAACAACCCTCCTGAGTTCAGTAAGGAAAGCTACGACGTGGCCGTCTCTGAGAATCTGGCCAGCGGTGCGTCCATCTTGACCTTGGAGGTCACTGACAAGGATGAGGTGAGTTAAAACACCTGCTTCTGCGTTGAATTTTTGGTTAGCTTTTCTTTAGATTCTATCTGTGTAGCTGTGTTCTCACGTGTACTTTGAAAATGCATACTCCTTTTTACAATCAGTATAGTTGCAGAACATTTTGCTACCAGTTACCATTTTACGAAGGCTGGACAATGCTCAGAATTTATTTTATTAATAGAAAATATTTAGAAATGGTTAATCTGCATATTATTCTGGATCGGCATCAACATACATTTAATGATACACAGTCATACTGATTTGGGGGAAGACTCTGACTCTGAAAGCTGTTTTCTTAAATAGAATTTGGCAATTAATTACATCAAAATGTATTGCAAAAAAGAGAGATCTAATCATTTCCAAAATTCAAAACATGTTTTTATTTAACGAAATATTCTGCTTCAATCCATATTTGTTGTCGTTTAGCCTTTCAAAAACAACATTTTGACTGAGGTCAAAACACACAAAGGGAGGCACGCACATGTATTAACAGGGCGGTCTAGCAGCAGTCTAACAGCACCATAAATTACTTTTATTAGGACTGTCAATTGATTAAAAAATGTTATCGCAATTAACCGCATGATTGTCCATGATTAATTGCGATTCATCGATCTAAGACTATCTCAGTCATTTCTCGGATCATACTGTATTACTTCAGATAAGTACCTGCTCGTGTTTCAGCGTTGATGATTAACTCTGACTATGAAGTCAGCAGAGGTATTTAACACACTTTGACCTTATTTTCTTCTTCAGGGTGGATTCTCCGATGGTTACTTCCTCTATACCAATAATATTTTTGACATCAACAAACAAGGTGTGGTCTCACTGAGGAAGGACGTCACCTTGGACAGAGAGACAAAGGACAGCTACATATTACAGGTACAAACATTACATGATTAAATATCCTATCTCCTAGTTTTTGCCTGTTTCAATGAAAACTGATGTAAACTGCTGTGTTGTAATGAGAAACACAGCAGTTTACATCCTCACGGATACCAGATAAAAGACAACATTATCTGACATATGTATACACTTGGGCTGTCAATCAATTTGAATATTTAATCGCATGATTGTCCATGATTAACCGCTATTAAGCCCAAATTAATCGCAAATTATTTGTTCAAATCTTCTTTTTAATCGATTTGACAGCCCTATTATAAACATTATGAAACTCCTCCTCCCATCGCTAGCAGTAATAACTCACATTAGTAAAATACAAAACACATTTGTGAGTCGTATTTTGTCCTTGTGTTGTTTTATGTACCAAAAATAACTATACAAAGATCATGGGAGAGAGTTTGCTCAGCTGAGTTCATGTTGGTCTCTGTGTCTTCATTCAGGTGGTGGCGGTGGATCAAGTCACAGACGGTCTGAGTTCCACTGCTCAGCTCAACATCACCGTCCTGGACTACAACGACAACGCCCCACAGTTCCCCAGTATCCCGGACCCCCTATGGATCCCTGAGGGCCAGTACTCGGATGTAACTCCGGAAGAAGTTTTCACCATCGTGCCCACAGACGCCGACCTCGGCCACAACGGAGAGGTCACCATCTCCCTCTCCTCCCCTCACCCACTCTTCAGATTCAGAGAGGTGAGGCCAAGAGAGAGGATTGTGGGAGTATGAAATATGAAGATGTTTGCTCTGACTCTGAGATCATGTGTTGTGTTGCAGGATGGGACATTGCTGGCTGTTGGCTCTCTGGATCGGGAGAGCAGGGAAACGTATGAGCTGTTTGTGAGAGCCTCAGACAAAGGCAGCCCACAGAGAGAGGTAAGATGGAGAGAGACCCTATAACTTCATAACTTTAACTTTATTATTTGTCGTTGGTATCGTTTCCATTTCTTGGACTGTTTTAGGAAGGTAACAGGTAAGTGACAAAATAACATTTGAATAATGGAAACACCAGATTTGGTTTAACAACAAAGTAATTTACAGATCTTTTTCAAAATACTACTTTGTTAGTTTGAAATCAAGTAAGGCATGTTAAAAGTATAACTGACGTTTTTCATGATGTACATGTTCTGCAATGAAAAACCACTGATCTCATAGATTATGCTGCAAAATAGAAATAGAAACGTCTGTCATTAAATTGTTATTAACTCTAATTTAAAAAAAAATATAATCAGATCACACATACTGAAAAGCTGAAATATGCTTAGATGAATGGTTTTGTAGTTTCACTTTGATGTAAATCTATAACATATTAGGCAATAACAAGATTAATCAACATCATAAAGGAACCAAAGAAGAGGATAAATGTATATGCGATTACGTAATGAGACGCGTGACCATTTTTTTTACTGCTACTGTGATAAAATAGCCATGACTTATTAAAGGCTTTCTAAATCACTACCCTCTTGAGTGCGTCAGACTTTTTCAACAACTCTAAACTATTAGGTTCCCCACACTGAGGAGCACCAGAGGGACACCCTTTTCACACCTGAGCAGCACTCCATTCAGACTTTTTTGTGACTTTATATTATTCTTTGTTTGACACCAGAACGTCACCACCATCAGAGTCAGCCTCACTGACATCAATGACAACAGACCTGAGTTCAGCTCTAGCAGATATGTTGGCAGCGTCCTACTGAAAGATGCCGAGGAAGGGAAGCTGCTGCTGACGCTGTCTGCCACCGACAGAGACGTCGGGAACAACTCGCTCATCACCTACAGGTCAGCTCAGCTCAGGATGCCATTCGTCCTGCTGAAATTATTCCTTTAGAAACTGTTTCTGCATGAACTCAATTTTATTTCTACAGCCTAATATCACAAATAACAAATTTGCCTCAGGGGGCTTTACAATCTGTACAGGATACGACACCCTCTGGCCTTTACAGTACGACCTCTCATCGGATAGGAAAAACTTCACCAAAATATCCCTTTTAACAGGGAAAAAACACGACCTCCTCCTCACCAGCATGAAACCTAGAGAGAGGAAAAGACTTTTGTTTTTAGTTCACAGTTGCTTTGGTAATGTAAACGTATGTTTCCCATGCCAATACGCCCCTTTGGACTGCTGGACTCCTGTCTCTAATTATTGATCATTTATCAGTTTATGAGTTAGCTGTTAAAAAACTCTTTATCAAGGTGTTGACCAGGTGCTGAGCCCAGTTTCTGACTGTAATTCAATTTCATAGTAAGGGCCTGGTGCAATTTTTGTCATTCACTAATTTACTCTTACTTTGGATTTAAAGTACAAATGAACACATGTGGTCCAATTATCTGATGTGCGTAGACTAATACCGGTACAGGTAACATTTTTAGTTCCACAACAATCCTGTTTTAATGTGTTATGTATAATTATATACTAGAACTGTCAATAGATTAAAATATTTAATCGCGATTAATCGTATGATTGCAAATTAATCACACGTTTTTTATCTGCTGAAAATGTACCTTAAAGGGAAATCTGTCAAGTATTTAATACTCTTGTCAACATGGGAGTGGGCAAATATGCTGCTTTATGCAAATGTATGTATATATTTATTATTGGAAATCAATTAACAACACAAAACAATGACAGATATTGTCCAGAAACCCTCACAAGTACTGCATTTAAAATAAAAATATGCTCAAATCAAACTGCAGCCCAACAGGCAACAACAGCTGTCAGTGTGTCAGTGTGCTGACTTGACTATGACTTGCCCCAAACTGCATGTGATTATCATAAAGTGGGCATGTCTGTAAAGGGGAGACTCGTGGGTACCCAAAGAACCCATTTACATTCACATATATTGAGTATGCCATGCCAGTTTTTCCTCGCCAAAATAGTACACAAGTTTAGAGTGTTATTTAACCTCCTTTGTGACAAGCTAGTATGACATGGTTGGTACCAATGGATTCTTTAGGGTTTTAGTTTCATATGATGCCAGTATCTTCACTCTAGCTTTAAAACCCCAAAATACAAAAAATCACAAGTTGTGTTCATGCAAGAAATTGTTGGCGTTAAAACAAATTTGCGTTAATGTGTTATCTTTGACAGCACTAGTATATACATGTTAGGTGATACATTGTTCTTCAATTTTAAGAAGTTGTAAGGGACAAAATATTTACTGAGAACAAGTCTCCTCCAGTTTAAAAACACCACACAAATGCCTCCACTTATTTTCAATACAGCTTTATTCGGGTGTTACTGTTTGTTTTTGTAAGCAAAAATATTATATTATATTATATATGTCCAAAAATGAAAAACAAAAGATCATAATCATGGACAACATGAGGATTGTATCAGGATGGCTGTGGCCAGGCCAGCCCTTGGCGGTGCCACTGAATACAACTGATGACATGTCGCTCGCTGACAGCTGTACTATTAATACTTTTAAATTGTTTCAGGTCCTCTAGCACTACAGGCACTGCTCAAGTTCTTACCTTTTTATCTGCTAATTTGTGCAGAACAAGACGCCTTACATGGCGATTTTAAGGGCGTTGATTATGCAAATGATCAAATCTCACAAACAAGCAGCTTCTCATGAACAGCTGCATCATCAGCCTGAAATGAGCAATTTTACAAATTAAGTTTGTTTTGTCAAAAGAGTTTGGTGAATCCAAGATTTAGGATAACATTATGAAAATGTTCTTGCATTCGACCCATGTTTTTCAACAGTTTTTGAAATGTAAAAATATTTTTTGTTAAGATGTATTGTGTTCTAGTTGATTGTGCAGTTTTCAGCTGAACTATGAGTGTGATGTTTAATCTCCAAGCGTGTAATATGCTGAGAATGCTTTTTCTGCTCTCTGCTATTGTAGTTTCTGTGCAGGAAATTCTCCATATTTGGCCTTAAACAGTGAGACCGGGGCAGTGACCTTAACCTTTGACCTTGCCAATGTCACAGAGGACACCACACTGGTGCTGACAGCCATGGCTAAAGACCACGGCCGTCCTCCTCTGAACTCCACAGGTCAGTCTGACAGCATCATGCAGTTTTACTCAACGTTCGTTACCCACAAGTCTCCATGTTGCCTATTCTCTGCTGTTTGGTCAAAGAACGTATATTGCCAAGAAGTGAAAAGTCAATTGTTCGTTCCGTTGCAATGTTAGCGCCCAGCAGCAAAGCAACGCTTCAGCCATTTTGGACTGAAAGCGACTACCGGATGCCGGTAAAACGTCTGCCTAAAAAGTGCTATAGAAAAGTAAAACAAAATTATTTCTATTCCTTTGTCATATTCTACCAAAATGGCCTGTGTTAAATAATAAAATATTATAAATATAATAATCGTGTTCAGTCCAAAGTGGCGGCAGTGGCTGTTGTCAAAAAAACACCAGAGTTTTGTCTCTTTGCTTTCATACTATTTGGTTTGAGTTCAGTTCACCATTCAGCAACATGAAGAAGATATTTGCATAGGAAACTTCAGACTGTGTGACAGAAACTGAAGCAGCGTTTCTTTTCTTTTTACTTTGAGTTGTGGTTTGCTGTGGTGGAATGTAACAAATACATTTACTCAAGTACTGTTCTTAAGTACAGATTCAAGGTCATTTGTACTTTACTTGAGTATTTTCATTTTATGCTAGTTTATACCTCTGCTCCGCTACATCTCTGAGGTAAATATTGTACTTTTTACTCCACTGCATTTATCTGACAGCTTTAGTTACTTTTCAGATTACAGTTTTTCATCCCCTTCCTGTCCAGTGAAAACCACATACCTCCAGATGTGTGAATGTTTGTGATTAAATGAAGGATGAGGTGTTCCTTTATGGGTTGAGAAAATACTCCTACTTCTTAAGCTAAATAAACTCTTTAAAAAGCCTCTTGGATTAGCATCGTCACAAAACTGAAAAGCTGACGTACATGAAACCTGCCTTGGCAGAGGTCTGCGCTCTCCGAGTGCACTTCTAGTTTATCATGTCAAGCTTTGTATGAGCTTCCTGTGGGAGGTAGTGCAGTATATGACTTTACAGCAACTGACAGTATAGCATCCTTAACTTAAATTAAATTATTTATAACATACATTTTGAACAGATAAAAAACGAGTGAACAATTTGCAATTAATCAGGATTATATATTTTAATCGATTGACAGCCCTAATTGATAACTTTCACAACTTTTACAATTTTGGGTGTACTCAGCCTTCCTAACCTGCTCATGCTACGGAGTTCAAACCAAACTGAAAATATGAAACTCATCAATTCATGTATTCCACAGGGTTTTCCAAGGAAACAGCTTTTAAACAATGTTAAGAACAACAAATAGAAAACCTTGCAGAATAGTATCACATTTCCTTGCATGAGAAAGTTGCATCTTGTTGGGGTTGCTAGTTAAAATGTACCTGTACGTACTGTATGTGTTTCGTGCAGCTAGTGTCGTGGTGAATCTGAGGGTGGTCAGTCTGGTGGAGGGCGTGGCCTTCAGGAGGTCCTCTTACAACTTCAGCCTACATGAGAACAAGCCGGCGGGGGTGACGGTGGGAAGGGTCTGGGCCTCCTCAGGAAGTGACCTTTATGATGTCGCCTACACACTGAAAACACACACTGACCTGTTCTCCGTCAACGCCAGTGGAGACGTCCTCACTAGAACACGGCTGGACAAAGAAGAGCAGGACTGGTACATCCTGGATGTGGAGGCAGTGGACACAAGGATCCCCCCTACGTCAGCTGTTGCAATGGTATGATCTGTTATTTAAATCCTATAGACATGTTTACAAGCTGAATATTTCATGTTTTATTGATTACTGAAGAAACTGTAACAGTAAACATGTCAAATTTTACAAATACAGCAACAGCTATATACACCTTTTTGTCACCTGGGGAGAAAGTCCTCGGATTAAAGAATCAAATTTTTTTGAGTTGCTGAGTTAGGGGAAACTTTATAAAGTGAGTGAAACGTGTCTGTACGTCAAATTCTTAATTATTCATGCCTTCTTCTAAATTCGTCATTAAAGTGGCAGTAGGCAGTATATTTTTAGAGAAAGGTCAGATTTTTTATAGAAAGTTTGTGACCCGGCAGCCATGTTGAGATCAGTTGAAGAAATACCAAGCACCGCCCACCAGCCGGAGCACAGCCAACAGGAACGCTCAATAGTAACACTCTCTCTGAAATGACCTGTGATTGGCCAAAGTCTCCCATCAGGGGCTGGATTTTCTAAAGCCTGAAAACAGAGCCATGAGGAGGTGCAGAAGTCTAGTTATCTCTCAGAACACTTGAATCATAATATGCTGAAAGGTTATTATGGAATTTTTGCCCAATGATGCCAAAAACATTCTGCCTACTGCAGGTTTAATCTGCTGATCATTTTCTCCATTAATCAATTGTTTGGTTTGTAAAAATAGTGAAAATAGTGAGAAATGCCGTCACAATGCCACAGAGCCCAAAGTGACTCCTTCACAATGTTTGTTTTGTCAAACCAACAGTCCAAGCCTCAACATTATGACTAATACATTAACATTAATAACATTATTACTAATATATTAACAGTACAACAAATACATTATCATTATTAACATTATTATTAAAACATTAACATTATTAAAAAAATGCTGACTAATCACTCTGAGTTTGTTTGGCGGGCTGAAAGGGACCAAGTGTGAAAACACCCAAATAGAGTGAACCTCATGACATACTCTTGATTTTATTCTGCAGGGATTATTACAAATGGCAACGTGAAATTGAATGAGATGTTCTTAACTTTGAACAGTACCTGGAGGTTCTCTATACTGGTACATTTGTCTCGAACCAAGGACTCCTGGACATTTTTTTTTTGTCCTCTGCAGCTTGAACTCATGCACAGAAATTATCTTCAGTACTTTGACCTGTTTCTTCTCTCTCAGGTCAGAGTTCAGGTGGAGGATGTGAACGAGCCTCCGCAGTTTCCCTCCGAGGTTTATAAAGCCTCTGTGTTCAGCATCGCCCCGTATAAGACCCCCGTCCTCCATGTCAAGGTAAACACACCCAGCTTCTGTCAGTTTCCATTTGCCAGAAAACATCCTCATAAAACAATGATATAAATAAAACGTCAGTGTGTCAGATAAGAACTAAAGGCTACGTTTATCTCCTCTGTGTTATATAATGGCACAATTACTGTAGCTGTGATAAACAGTAGTTGTGTACTTTGAACTGAAACCCAGCGGGTTGTTCACTCTGAATGACGTGCTTCATGAGCAGCAGTGAAACACGTCATACTATAGCATGTCATAAAAAGGTCACAGTAAAGCATTCCATAAAATGTCATAGTTTAGTATGTCATGAAAGTTATAAAAAAGTCCTAGTATAGTATGACAAAAACAATTCAAAAAGTCTAAGTATAGTATGTCGAAACAAATTAAAAAAAAAAAAAAAGTCATAGTATTGTGTGTTGAAAAAAGGTCAGTATATAATGTCTAAAAAATAAAAAAAAAACGTCATTGTATAGTATGTCAAAAAAAGAGTCATAGTTTAGTATTTCAAAAAAATTAAAAAGTCATAGTATCGTATATCGAAAAAAAGTCATAATATGGTATGTACAAAAAAGTCATAGCATAGTATGTCAAGAAAATGAATAAAGATATAGTATAGTATACCCAAAAAAAATGTTATATACTGTACTATGACTTGTTTTAAATTTTTTCGACATATTATACTGTGATTCTTTTTCAATATAGTATAAAAACATTAAAACAAGTCATATTCAAGATGTTTATTGTCACGCCAGTTGTACAGGTACAAACGTGTGAAATACTTTTTGCTGGGAAGCTCCATTAAAATAATAAATTATATTACATTTACATTACAATTATAAAAGGAAATACTTTATACAAGGGCATATTAACAACATATACAGGCATATTAAGAACATATGTATATATGTATATTTTTGTATGTCAAAAAAATTTAAAAGTCATAGTGTAGTATGTCGAAAGATTTCACCAAAAAGCATACTGCATACCAGCATACTGTTCACCTCCTGTGTGTGTGTCCAACCTGACCTCACCCTGCCCATTTGCATGGCCACAGCACAACTTGATAAGACTGCATTCTGCTCTCAGCCAGACTATGGACTGAACAAGAGACCTTGTTTAAACCCAGCTGATAGTCAAATGTGCCAGATGTCAGAAGCAGGTTAAGTTGAAATATTTCAACAAAAAAAGGTAAAAAGTATAGTATGTTGAAAAATTTCACAAAAAAAGGTCATAGTATAGTATGTTGAATTTTCTTTTTAAAACAAAGTCATAGTATAGTATGTCGAAAAATTTCATGAAAAAAAGTCATAATATAGTATGTTGAAGAATTTCATGAAAAAAGTCATAGTATATGTTGAAAAAGTTCATAAAAAAAAGCCATAGTATAGTATGTCGAAACATTTCATGAAACAATTGTAAAATACGTCGAAAAAAATCACTAAAAAAATAATACTATAGTACATCAAAACATTTCATGAAAAAAGTCATAATATAGTATATCGAAAAATTGAATGGAAAAAAAGTCATAGTATAATATGTCGAAAGATTTCATGAAAAAAAGTCATAGTATAGTATGTCAAAAAATGTCATGAAAAAAGTCATAGTATGTTGAAAAAGTCATAATATAAAATAACAGAGCAAAATAACATTAAGTATATTTACAAAAATCCCCAGATAACAAATAAATGCAAAGATCAGTGTCAGTAATCAGTGGTGTAGGAGTGCATGGAACAAAACAAAAAGAACAGCCATGCCGCATTGTCCACACGGACAAAATGTGTGAGCGGATGGGATGAGATCTGAATGGCAAAGAGGGCTTATAATCAGTGCTACACCGGGCCCAGGTGTAGCTCATCATCTGATGATGGCCCCGCCTCGACCAGAGCCTGCAAGAAACAGAAAAGAGACCAGTGAGCCAACACATACCTAGTTGTGGGGAGGGGTTGTCACACCACAGAAATTAGTGGCGTTAAAATTCATTTGCGTTAACACGTTATTATCGTTTTAATTTTGACAGACCTAAGTATATTATGTCATAAAAAAGTCACAGTATAGTACGTCATAAAAGTCATAAAAAAAAGGTTATAGTATGTCTCAAAAAAGTCATAGTATGTCATGAAAAAGTCAAAATATAGTATAAGTAAAAAAATAAAGTCATAGTATGCCATAAAAAAGTCCAAAAGACATACTATAGTATGTCATAAAAGTCACAGTATAGTATTTCATAAAAGTCATAAATAAGTCATAGTATAGTATGTCATAAAAGTCTGTAAAATACATGTACAGACATTTGATACGGTGTGCTGGGTGCTACCCAGTCGGACATGAAAGTAGAGCCACTTCTGATGGTAAATCTTGATATTTGCCCCCAGGCTTCAGACCCTGATGTCGGTGAGGAGGGTCAGCTGGTCTACAGTCTGACAGCAGATAGTCCTTACTTTGACGTGGAGCCGTCCTCAGGTCTGGTGTACGTGGTGTCAGCAATGGGACTGGCTGGACAGCTGGATGCTGTGGAGGTGAAGGCCACAGACCCTAGAGGACTTCATGCTACAGCCAAGGTGGAGGTGAGTGTGGAGGACTGGATGAACAGAGGTGGAGAAAAAATAATCAACATTTTTAGAAAGGTGAGAAAATGCAAGTAGCAGAGTATGTGCAGAGAATTTGAGTATCATTTTTCAGCTTTTCTGAAAGACTGATGAAGGAAACCCTCTGGGACTTAGACAATGATTCATGATGCATCTGATGCACAATGATACATCTCAAATAAGATGGAGTTGTCCATAAACACATGCTTCTTTGCTTCTATACTCTTTGGTTTATTACTAAGTTAATTGCTGATTTTGTTCTTTTCTTTTTCATTTTAGCAGACATTAACAATATTTCATCAATATTAAAGTTTTTGTAAATTCTTTCTTACCGTTTATCATGAAGAATTTGAACAGCACATTAAGACCATTAAATCTAAAACTGAACACAGCTTTACAAGATTATTTGGGTGGAGAGGTGAGGCTGAACATTATGTTTAATTTTAGGCCCTCCCCAAAAAACCAAACAAAGCCCTGCAACACCCTCCTCCAAGTATATAAAAACATAATGGAATAATTTCGAGTTTGTAAAATTTGTTTCACCATAAATAACAAAGTGCATAAAGACTTAATTTCATGTTTTAAATCTTCAACTGACAAGGGAACCAGAAGTGCTAAAATAATAACTCATTCCCGGGTTTTAGGACTCATTCCTGTAGCACTCTATACATCCCATAAACGCTCTCTTCTGCCCCCCAGGTGGAAGTGCAGGGAAGTGCGAGCAGTGGAGACATGGTGGTCATCTCTCTCAACCAGCCTGCGAACATCGTGGAGAAGAAAGTCCCAGAGTTGGAAAAGTGAGACAAGTTTATATCAAGATTGGTTTGAGATTTTTCCTTTGTTAAAGGGACTGTTTGTAAGAATCAGAAATGCTTGTTAACAGTGACACCTGTGGCCGTTAAGTCAACGAAAGTCAGCGTCGGGCTTGCACTTCTGCTCGCTCTAAATAGACATGAACGAGCATCGCTCAAAACAGTGAGGCAACACACGTCAGCTAAAACCACAATATCACTCTATATTTCACCTGCTTGGCAGTAATGTTAGCTGACCAGACGGAGGTCTCTTCATGAATCACTGCTGATCCTAGAGTTGGCTTTTCCTGCTTCAACCTCCCGACCGCGGCCGGAGAGAACAGAGGAGACACCGGCACCCCGTCAGAGACGATAACGTTTCTCGCTGCGGAGCCCCGTCACTTCACAAGACACGGAAAACTTCTGTTGGTCTGGAGGAGCTGCAGCAGTTATTTCTGCATAAACGTCCGCTGTACATTCACTAGAAATTCTCAGAGCTACGAAGTCTACTGCAGTGTGGAGTGTGCGCGCATGCAGGTGGAGCGAGCTGAGTGAAGGCAGGCAGGCAGAGGAGCAGAGACTCCGGCCCTGGAGACCAAAGCTACGGTCTCCCCTGCGTCCTCTGACCGCGGCCAACACTGTTTTGCAAGACGGGCTTCACTAGATATAACTTTGCGGTTTTGGTGCTTCCGTGTAGTTTGTGTTGGAGTCTGAGTCTAAACAGCGTAGCCACAGACGAGCGCGCATGTGCGAGCAACTCGGTTGATTTATACGTGTAAGAAGTTACAAACAGTCCCTTTAAGATTTACTTTTTTTTCCTCTCAGGTCTTTGGGTGCGGCTCTGGGCTGGAGAGTGAACATCATCGAGGTGTCAAGCGCTAATGAAGAATCCTCTCAGTCCAGAACGCTGAGAGCTGCCATGAAGACTTTGGTCAGCTTCATCACTGAAGATGGAGGAGAGGTGGTTTCCTCCGAAGAGGTCACAGAGTAAGAGTTTGATTTTTCATGTTAGAAAGTAAACTTCAATATGCAGATTTTTACATAAAAGTCATGACATAGCAGCCTTAACCAGACTGATTTAATATATTATAGTTACCCACTGTTGGGCTGTTCCCTACTTCAGCTTTAAGTACATTTTCCTGATTACACTTAACATACTTTTAGTGAAGTAACATTTTCAATGTAGTGTCCGGGAGTGTGATATTAATACTTCTGAGTACTTCACCTCTGTCTGTCCTGCTCCTCCTTTGAATAACTGAAAAGCCAACTTTAAGTATTTTAAGTGCAACATAAATAAAATAAAGGTCTTTAACTATATCACTAAACTAGGGCTGTCATGTACCTTAATGGAGATTTGTCAAGTATTTAATACTCTTATCAACATGGGAGTGGGCAAATATGCTGCTTTATGCAAATGTATGTATATATTTATTATTGCAAATCAATTAACAACACAACACAATGACAACTATTGTCCAGAAACCCTCACAGGTACTGCATTTACATAACAAATATGCTCAAATCAAACTGCAGCCCAACAGGCAACAACAGCTGTCAGTGTGTCAGTGTGCTGACTTGACTATGACTTGCCCCAAACTGTATGTGATTATCATAAAGTGGGCATGTCTGTAAAGGGGAGACTCGTGGGTACCCATAGAACCCATTTACATTCACATATCTTGAGGTCAGCGGAGCGTTAACTCTCTTCTGTCGGTTCCATCAGGAAACTGCAGAGCCAATCAGCTGCTGTGAGGGAGGAGCTGGTCAAAGTGTTCGGGGAGAGTCTTCACTTTGACGTGGAGATTAAGCCTCAAAGTCCTGACTCCAACCAGGCTGTGGTCATCGCTCTGGGCGCCACGCTCGGCTTGAGCATGCTGGGATTGATTGTTGCTCTTGCCTTGATCATCAGGTGAGACTGGAAACCATCAACACTTTTGTGCTTCAGACTGGTTATGTTACATAAGCAATGGTTTGTTAACAAGTTCATTATATTAACTTAGAGCCATAGTTTGGGTGTTTTGAAGTGGAGTTGTATGAGATACTTATCCATAGTCAGTGTATTACCTACAGTAGATGACCGTTGGGCACGCTCCCAGTTTGGAGAAACAGACAGGAGTACCAGCATGGGAGCAAAGCAATGTACTGCTGTGGACGGGGGCAGCAGCAAAGCGTATTTTAGACACTTAAAAAAAAACAATATCACTTTATCTGTATTCTCTATTTAGAATATTTCCTCAGTTTACCATGCCGTCAGACAGCCCTTTCCAACAGGAAACTGATGCTTTTAGCTATCCTCTCTTCAAAGCCATCAGACTCTGTTGACAAAACCATTAATTTGACCTTGCAGAACACAGTAGTTGCTGATCAACCGCTGCCTCGATCAGTTAGTGTATTTGTGTTATTGTGTGACTTTGGTGTTTTAAAGGGTTAGTTCGGATTCCCCAAAGTCGCACAATAACACAAACTAACTGATCGAGGCAGCGGTAGACCAGCAACTCCTGTGTTCTGTAAGGTAAAATTACTGTTTTTGTCAAAAGAGTCTAGTGGCTTTGAAGAGAGCATAGATAACGGCTTCAGTTCCCTGTCGGAAAGGGCCGTGTGACGGCAAGGTAAAGCAGTGAAAATATTCTAAATACAGCGTACTCTTAAGTTGATATTGTTTTTTTTAGGTGTCTAAAATAGGTTTTGCTGCTGCCCTCGTCCACAGCAGTACATTGCTTTGCTCCACTGTTGGTACTCCTGTTTGTGTCTCCAAACTGGTGGCGTGCCGACCGTCATCTACTGTAGGCAATACACTGACTATGAATAAGGTCCTTATACAACCCGACTTCAAAACACCTATACTATCCCTGTAAGGTATGTCAGTATTGTGTTTACAGATTGTTACCGCTGCCCCAGAGTGGATAAAAAAAAATAGACTTTGCAGGTTTAATTCAAGTAATTATTTCAGTCACTATTTGGGATTAATCTCAGAATTCTGAAAAATGTCAATTTTGGGATTAAAGTTTGAAGTTTAAGGTCAGAATTCTGAATTGATTTCCATCGCTGTGTTGGAAACCTCTCCCTGCTCCTCATCATGAGCACTACATGCATCTCTGTCATTTTATTTAGAGTCACTATGTGTACAATAACAAAATTCGTAACTTTAATGGCTCCGGCAGATTGTCACTTTTTTCTACAAACAAAAACAAATTAAAGAAAAAGCTTTTTTTTAAAAAAAACAACTTCATGTTTTAGTGAACAAAGAAGCGATTTTAGCCTCTTATACGTCTTGTGAATATTTTGTTTTGTTCTTTTAAATAGTATATTTTTCTCAAAACTTGTGCACATCTAAAGAAAAATAATTATTATATTACATAAGTGGGTTGTTCAAAATGGAAAAATACAAGGAACCATAGAATCAATTAAATGTTTAGATAAAACTCAAATTGATAAAGATGATAATTAGATATTAAAAGTCTTAATAATTAAGTGAAGGTGGACACTAATGATGATCTACAAACTGTGCTGATGCGTAAAAGACTCTCGGCGGCCACGCAGTGCAACAGATGGCTTACTGCTAGTTAAACAAAAAACAAAAGATTTCACAATTCTTTTTTTATTGTTAAAGTCAGTGCTTTTTCCCAACGTTAAAATGGTAATAAAAGGAGCCTCAGACATGGAGGTCGGCCATGTTTGGAGTATTTTTATGCTTAAATATCAGAGTCTCTCCTCCCAGAAGGAAGTTTAAAGTGTCAACACATGTTTACTCTCTCAGGTTCACGAGGAAGCAGAAACATCAGAAGGATTCTGACAAAGAGAGTTTGGACATCGACCGACTTGCTGAAGGTTACACGTAAGTCCTCCGAACAACTCTTCATGATCAAATGTCATCACAGCTCTCTGTTTTTAATGGAAATCCCTCTCTTTTGTTCCAGGAACTGGTCTCAGAAGACTCCTGAAACCATTGAAAAGGTAAAAAAAACAAGAACAAAGTGTCAATGAAATATCATAACAAGCTGACAATCAGTGATTCAGTGAGTGGTGGCAGAAGCATCCAGATCCTTAACTTAAACCTGCAGTAGGCAGTATATTTTTGCCATCATTGGGCAAAAATCCCATAATAACCTTTCAACATATTGTAATTCAAGTGTTCTGAGAGATAACTAGACTTCTCCACCTCCTCTGTTTTCAGGCTTTAAATATCTAGCCCGTGATGGGAGAGTTTGGCCAATCACGGGTCATTTCAGAGAGAACGTTCCTGTTGGCTGTTCATTCAATGGAAGCAGCTGTCAATCACTCACAAACTCCGATCAAACGGTCAAACTAGGCAGCGCTGATCAAATATGAATCAATATTATGTTACTGTTATGCCTATTTCTCACCTCAAATGTTTTCAGAAACATCTTGTAGTGTACTGTTTACGGCATCGCCCTGTCAAGGTTTCTTTCACAACAATGACTGGCTCGCTGTACATTATCTCTTACTTAGATGAGCTTTTCTTTTAGGTGGCTAAAATATGTTTTGCTGCAGCTCCCGTACACAGCACCGCATTGTTTCTCGATGCTGGTGGCATGCAGACCGTCAGCTAATACAATTCCACTTCAAAACACCCAAGCTATCCCTTTAAAGAACTAGTACATGCATTTCACTGCTGTTGATAATGTTAACTCCTCTTTAGTTACTTTCCATTTGTGTTTCAGGAACAGACGAGGTCAAAGGAGAGGGGAGCAGAAGACGAGCAGCAGAGGACGGATAGAAAGACGGACGGTAACGGAGCGAAGTTTGACAGACAGACAGAGGACGTAGACAGTGACGGCAATGAAAGCCGCGCTTCTGCTCTGTGATCTGAACAGAACAGCTTATAGTCAGACTGTATGGAGTCCACAGAGTGCCACTAAAATAATTGCTCTGCTTCACAAATATTTTGATTCTTCAAGCAGTTCAGAAATGTATTTTTAATCTAAAGCATGTTAAATGATTTATAAATGGATATAGACCCCTTTTCTGTTAGTAAACATGATGACGTATTTTGTAGGCGGAGCGTAGGTGGAGGCAAAATAACTCTCTGAACACGTTAGTTAACACTAGCTAGCAAGTATTGTCGGCTTGTTTTTTTAACCATGGCTGAAGAAAATAATAGTTTCTCTCAATATGTACCGTCGCTCACTCTCCAGGATCCCGAGTGTTAGTTGAGAAAGTTAACATTAACCAATGTGACCAGATTAGCCGACCCCTAAACCGCTGGCAGACTACTTCAGGAGGAGTAGACGGCTGGCTAACGTTAGTTAGCTAGCTAGATTATCTGTCTCCAGAACTGGATAGTTAGATAGCTAGCTTGTCCGTAGACTGACAAGCAACCTAGCTAGCTAACACCTTCTCTCCTCAGAGAAGAGGAGAGAAGGTGTGAAGGTGTCACATTCGATTCAGATTTTAGTGAGATTTACAGCTTTAAAAACGTAATTCTTTAAATAAGGGCTATTTAGGTGTTCGTACTGGGAAGTTGTTTCGCCTCCAAACAAATGATCCACTGAGTTACAGACGTCTCTTTCCCAATGTAAGTCTATGGGAAAAAGTCTTTTTGGACTTCTTGGAGCGGTGAGGAGTGAGGCAGAGGGACCGTGACCCAGCGCTGTCGGGCTCATTTTCTGTAGCATGGTGGAATTAGCAAGGTAGCTAGCTAACTAGCGGGTCACTAAATTAGTAAAATCTAACATCTTAATGCTTCATCCACACACTCTTGTCACAGCGTAGGAAAGCACAGTGCTATCGCCAGATGAGGGACAACTTTGTTTGACTAATTTTCTGTGTTGCATGACAGGATGGCAGAATTAGCAAGCTAAGTTAGCTAAGTATCCAGCTGTCCGACCAGCGGGCCGGGCGCCAACAGCAGCGCCAGAAAGATAAATTGAGGGCGTATAAATCTTTGGATGCCTATCGTTAACTATCCTTCAGTAAAGTCAGTCAAAGTGAGAGTCGTACAATATCAGCGAAGTGTTTCAGAGATGGAGAGAAAGGGTTGCTATTAATTTATCCTTCTGCAGCCAGTGGCTCACGGCTGCGGTTAGCAGAAGGCTAAATATTAGCAACACTTACTTTCCATATCTGAAACGTTTCGCAGATATCGTAGCTCGCTAGAGCCTCGCATCACAGTTCATCATCTCAGATGTATGTCATATCTCTATTCTGGCCCCCAGCAAGATGACATTTTCGATGTGTAACTTTCGCCCACTGCTAGTGTTTGCCTCCAGTCTTTCCTTTGTTTTGCCTCCAGCTAACACCGTGACATCATCATGACGTAGACACAAAAAGGGTCTATACGGAACATGATAACAGTCATCTCCAACCACTAAGGATGACCATGAGATGCTCTGGAAAAAAGCTAGTAAATTGATACTTATTATTTCTTATTATTTAACTTTTTGAAATGTTAAAGTACTACACTGAATTATTCCAGCGGCACTCTCCAGCCTCCATACACCCACAAACATCACAGCAGCTGATTTTATTCTTTAAGTGCAGTTGAAACTGTTTTAATAACTAAAATCAGCTGCTGTCGTGTTTAGTTTGACTTTTTATTTTAAATAAAATCCCTGTTGAGCAGCAACACTGCAAATTATTTTGGCTCGTGCTCAGACAGAATGCTGAGACAAATCATGAACAAAATGGCACTTTATTTTAGAAAAGCAAATTGATTTTGGGAACGGGTTAACTGTTCCAACTGTACTCGAGTTTAAAAAAAGATTTGATACTGGGCAAAATGTTTTGGAACAAACACATTTGAATTGCTGTAAAGAGTTATGTTAAATTATCAATCTATTGAGTGTTATTTAAATTTACTAGGTCATTTTTTTTTTGTCCGTAAAATGGCCTCCAAACTGAGCTGATCTTTCATGTTCATTATTTGACAGAAATCAAATGTCACATTTTTGTTTTGTTTTCAGACGGCTTTATTCTTTTTTCCTCTTTTCTTTGATGCACTTGATTACATAAATGTAAATAATATGAATGCAGCTATGCAGTAACACTGGCACATTAAACTGTCCATCTAGCACCATGATCTGTAAAACAACATTTGAACTGTATGACTGGAATTTTATTTCTAATATTTGCAAAGTACGGAATAAATGTGCAAAACAGTTCAAAGACTTTCTGCTGTTCTGGGATTTTGTTTTTGTAAATGAAAATAATTGTAGTTGTGCCTCCTCTAATAATAAGTAAACTGAACATCAGTGATGAGTTTGTCCTGAATACGGAGCGTTTGAACTCAAAACTTTACTCACATTAGTGACAATAAAATGTTTACATTAATCCGGCTGAGGTTAATGGATTAGAAAAGGTGAATAAATCAGTTAAATAATCCTTATTTGATTTCTCTTTATCTACTTAAAGGGATAGTTTGGGTGTTTTGAAGTGCGGCTGTATGAGGTTCTTATCCATAGTCAGTGTATTACCTACAGTAGATGGCAGGGGAGACACCGGAATTTTGGTCAGAGACAATATCGTTTCTTGCTGCGGAGCCCCGTCACTACACAAGACACGGGAAACCTCTGTTGGTCTGGAGGAGCTGCAGCAGTTAATTCTGCACAAACTTCCACTGTACATTCACTAGATATTCTCAGAGCTAAACTAACTCATCTGCAGTGTGGAGTGTGCGCGCATGCATGTGAGAGGTGGAGCGAGAGAGCGAGTTAAGGCAGGCAGAGCATCGACTCCGGCCCTGGAGACCAAAGCTACGGTCTCCTCCGTGTCTTCTGTTTTGCAAGACGGGCTTCACTAGATAGAACTTTTCGGTTTTGGTGCTTCCGTGTAGTTTGTGTTGGAGTCTGAACAGCGTAGCCACACGTGAGCATGGGACACCGACCCGCAATGATTTATACGTGTAAGAAGTTACAATCAGTCCCTTTAAAGTATCAACCGAAATAACCCAGTTCCAAATCGCATCGAAATTTCTCCAGTCAAAATGATAACGTCATTCAATCCTTTTTGTAACCAGATCTAGGGAAAAATGTACCATTTGCATGGTTTTGCTCGCAGCCAATCACCGCAAGCATTCTAATTTAATGTGACGTTTTATGCAAGACAGATACTGTATACCTGTGCATATACAGTTGATTTCATCACATTGTCAGGCAGAAATTTACACATTTTCACTTTAAAATGCAATAAAACCCACTCCCATCAGTAATGACGGTACAACCTGTCCCCCCCCCCAGTGTGATATAAAAAATATTATTCTGTACTTACATTTTCACGTACCAGACTTCGTGATCCACAGAGCGTCCCATACGTCTCCACCGCAGAAACCCTGACGTGAACGTCTGCAGCCTGAAAAAACTTCTATTTTTCTCATTGGACATACACTGAGGAAAAGAAACAAAAACACCTCACAGCTCCACATGGATTTCAGTTCATAAGTCTTCATATTAAAACCGTTTTTATTAATTTATTCTCTATTAAAATAAAATCAGAAGAAAATCAGAACACAGCAGAAGAAGCGAAAATAAACAATAGATTATGGAATGTATTTCAGTAAAGAAAATAAAAGCTCCAGCTGGTCCAACATGGGGGGGGCTTTATTACAACCAGTCAAATAAAGCACCGCTTTTATATATTCATATATATATAAAGATATTTATATATATATTTATATAGTTTTCATATACACCTTCAGGCAATGACTAGAGAGGATTCTTTACAGAATCAAGTTTCTTGTGGTTCTCTTAATTTACAGGTAAACTTAGTTTCTGGATAATTAAACCACAGAAAAAGTCAAGGCAACTTTCTTTTGCCTCGTTCATAAAGTACAAAACTGGCACAGAGGACGACCATTTTTATACACAGTAAAAATGCAATAAAATTAAATTACATACAGAGGAGACAAAAGTTCTGTAAACCTTTCCCCGTTACAGCAAACCTCAAACAAATAAAATCACTTTCCAAAACAAAGTCAAATCAGTATAAAACACACAAAAAAAACAAAAACTTTTTTTTGCCCTTTGAAAAAAATGTGCTATAGCTTGTACGACTTCTTGTGTTTTTCTTCTTTATTTGTCAAACGGGGGGTCGGCTATGCATGGAGTCGGGAGTTTTATAGAGCGAAACGACACGGCGAGCGCCACTGAAGCTAGAAAAACCGACCGACTGAACATCAGCAGAAGGCAACGGACAGCAGCACACAAGCAGCAGAAGAAGAAGAAACCGAAAAACGGGAAAAAGTTTTTTTCCTCTGAGCAGAATTCAGATTTCCAAAGAGAAAAAAATAAAATAAAAAAATGTTAAAGATCTCATGGCGGCTGTGAGTTGATGATGTCATGACGAGGGCGGGCCCTTAACGGACAGTTTGGTAACTATGGCGATGGTGGCTTCCACCGTCCTGTACAGCATGTCCAGCATGTCGGGTGGGGGGCTGGCGCTCTGAAATGCCTGTGAGGAGGAGGGGGCGTGGCCACTGCAGCCCTCTGGCCCCTCCCCCATAAGCCCAAGGGCTGATGGGAAGGCAGCGTCCTCTGAGAGGGGTGGGGCCGAACTACCGCTGGTCTTAGAGCCCGCCTCCTTCTCTTCTTTCACCTCCTCTGATGGGGCAGTCATCGCCTCACCCCTCCTCCCCTCCCGCTGCTCCCCCTCCTCTTCCTCACCCGCCGCCACGTGCCGCGGCAGCTCAGGCTCCTCCCCTTGCACAAACCCCTCCCCCGTCTCCTGCAGCAGGGAGGAGGAGGAGGAGAAAGAGGAGGAGGACGACGACGACGCCTCCATCTTCTCCTCTTTGGGGGAGGAGTCCAGGTTTCCAGAGGAGGTGGGAGCGGGGTCCGGAGAAGGCGGGTCTTGCTCGGTGCCCGGGTCGATCAGCGAGGAGGAGTCTCGTGTCTCCGTGTCCGAGGTGCTGGTGGGCGTCAGCGCCTCCTGGTGGTCGGTCTTCGGCTCGCTGCAGGGCGGGAGGGCCGAGGAGGAAGAGGACGAGGAGGAAGAGGTGGAGGCCACGCAGAGCGGCGCCGCTGCATCACCAGCTCTGTCTTCATCACTGCTCACCCTCCGCCGCTTCACCGGGGTCGCCCCTTCGTCCTCAGCTGTGAAAGAAGAAAGTGAATTTCAGAGAATTGTTATTATGATTATGAAGTTATGGATAATTCACAGCCTTTACTTGCTGTGTTTTTCGACTCATTCAGTTGGTTGTAGTTGCAATTGAAACTGTTCACAATAAAGATCTCAACAGACCGGGGGCGTGACAAATAAACGAGAGGAAAATACAAAATACTCGCCTGCGAATATTATATGACTAGAGCTTTTATTGTGAAGGGTAAGAGTGGAAGAAGTGGATCTGGTCTGCACTGCCTTTGATTTGGTGTCTTGGTTCAGACTATGGAGCCTCCATGTTGTTTCCTCCCCCCATTTCATTCATTAGACCCAACGTGCATCAGTAAATACTACACATAAGGATGCACCAATACCGGATCGGATATCGGGCCGACGCTGACTCAAATAGCTGGATCGGATATCAGTGACAACGCGGCCGATCTATTCAATTTAATTCTATGTTTATATGCTATACACATTACATACTGGAATTTTACTTCCTGTTTAAGTTTTGACCAATTTAATGCTTCATTAAAAAGGTTTATTTTTTTACCAAGTTGCTGGTGTACGATTTATTATTTTAATAATAAATTATATAAATTCATATCTATGTATTTATTGGTTAAGCCTGATGTTTCCTAACACATGAACCCAGTCACTTTTATTTATTAAAAACTGGTATCACTACTCGGTATCAGCTAATACCCAAAGCCTAGGTATCGCTATCGGGACTGAAACAGTTGCATCTGTGCATCCCTAACTGCGCAGCAGTAAATGTCGTTGCATTTATTTTTTCTTTGTTCAACGTGTCTTTTAGATGACACAGACGGATACACTGAACTGCAGGCTGCAGGAGTGTGTTTACCGCTGTGACCACCAGCAGCCCTCGTCACATGTCATGTAGCTTTTTCATGCGTCATGAGTCTGAAACGGTCTCTGTATGTATATTTTGTGTGTCATACCTTTGGCCTTGTGGTCCTTGGCCTCTAACTCCAGAGCGCTGCGCTGCTGTACACAAACACGACAGCGACCCAGCAGCTCCTGCAGGGCGGGGCAGAGGGCCGGGTCGACGGTCTGAGGCGGCTGGACGGACAGCAGCAACACCAACGCCCTCAGGTCCTGATGCGCAGAAAGACAGAGACACACACACACATTGAGTTTTCAGTCTGAAACAGAGGATACGTGCTGCTGTTTGGTCTGTGTGGGTGTGTGTTTGTGTTCCTACGGCGTTCAGCAGGCCGCTGGTCTTGCTGAGCTCCAGGCGATGAGCTGCCAGTTCAGGCTGCAGGCTGCTTTGTTCACTCAGCAGGTTCGTCACCAGAACACCAATCAGGTTGGAGCAGCTGGGACCGGACAGCACCTGGACCTACGCACGCACACAACACACACACAACACAAAGGGTTGCTATGGCACCACCATCTAGATTATTATTCCCAAAGATACAGACTGGACTACAAAAGACCTGAGAGGCAAGTGAGAAAAGAAAATTCAGGTGATCATTTACTTTTCTTTCTTTTTTTTTCAGTTTTCAAGTTTTCTTCCAGGTGAGTTTTAACTTCTCCACGCACTTCTGGACAATATCTGTCATTGTTTTGTGTTGTTAATTGATTTCCAATAATAAATATATACATACATTTGCATAGAGCAGCATATTTGCCCACTCCCATGATGATAAGAGTATTAAATACTTGACAAATCTCCCTTTAAGGTACATTTTGAACAGATAAAAAAATGTGTGATTAAATAAATAAGTATTACAACAACAAACACTTTTTTCACGTGTTTCACAGATTATTTTTTCTTTTTAAAGGAATGAAAAGTTTTTTTCGACATACTATACTTTTTTTGTTTTTTTACTTTTTTCATACTATGACTTTTTCATGGCTTTCTTCGACGTACTACACTATGACTTTTTTTTGACACATAGACTATATGGGCCCAATGGATGCGGAGGATCGCCGGATGATCCAAATCATCGTCACAATGAATCACTCGGCAGCCGAGCCATTTTGGCTTCATGCGCCACTGAGCAACTCTCATAGGAATGAACGGGAGCCCGCCTCCAACGCTGTATCGCTGTATTTTGTACCTTGTGCAGGAAGCAGGTGAGGAAGGAGTAGGCCACATTGTTGTTGAGAAACGTCCTCTCGTCCACCAGGATGCACTTGATGTACTCGCTAAAGGCCGGATCCTCACACAGCAGCTTCACACACGTTTTAGCCAGAACAGACTGAAAGAGCAACAAGAACAACTACATCAATGGAGTAAAAAGGGAGCTGGATGAATATGGCGAATAACGTGGCACCATTTAATCATTAGTCTGGTGAGTTTAAGATGTGACATACCTGTGACTGACAGAGCTCCGTCCACAGTTTGGGGAAGATAGCGAGGTGAAGAGGAAGTCCTTCATACGCTATCAACACGCCTGCCAGACAGAGTGAATATGTGAAATCTCATCTATACAGTATATGCAGGCGTGTATTAATGAATAGTATATTTTCAGTTCACACAGATTTATACATACTCAGTTTGACGAGCGTGTCGGTGAATTTCTCGCAGTTGATGGCGACGCGACACAGCAGGTGGCTGAACTGGTGGTAGGACAGGAAGTAATCCAGCAGCATCCGGTCATACACCTCGTCTTTACCCTGACACACGCACACGCACACGCACACGCACACACACTTTACTACCAACATCAGGTTCCTGTATGTTTTTTGAAACTTGACCTAATTGTATAAAATGACCTGTGGTGACCTCTAGGATAATCACAGCCTCATGAAACTTTACAGCCACAAACTAGAGACCTAGAGCATTCAGAGGGGGTTTCTGAGCAAACAGAAGTGCTCACCATCCAATCGCAGAAAATGCAATTTGTGCAGAAATCTCCAAATGTCAAAAGATTAATCAATTAGTTGGTGACGTCTTCAACTGTTTTGTTTCATCTAATCAACATTTATTCAGTTTACGATGATATAAAATAGAGAAAAGGAGGAAAATCCTCCCATTAGATAACTAAAGACCTCTCTTAACAGGTGATGTGACAGAGCGACAGGTGTGTGTCAGCTGAACGTACCTTGCTGCTCTCCACCATGGACGGAAGCAGACACATGTTGAGCTCCGGTCTCGGAGGTCGGATGTTGTTCTTGGCTCCCATCAGCTTGATGTTCTCTCTGCAGGGCAGGTAAGGACCGAACGACACTGTGGACAGAAACACACCGTCACTGACACTGCCCTTCATGTAAAGGTTTTCATTAATAAAATACATTTAGATGAAGAGGAGGAGGGGAAGGAGACTCACTGGGGATGTTGCTGTGGTGGTAGGTGCAGTGGTTGTGCTGCAGGAAGGGAACCAGAGTGTGCAGGAAGTCGTGAGGACTCAGCAGAACGAGTTCCTTCAGAACATCTGCAGGAACCAGAACAAGGAGCGCAAAATATTACAGCCAGAGGTGGAGGAAGTATTCAGAAGGTCTAATATCACTGATATATCAGGAAAATGATAAATCAGGAAAATGTACTTAAATTATCAAAAGTATAAAAATGTCCCCTGTGACTGTTCAATTACTATATATTCTATTATTAGATTATTATTACTCACGCATTAAAGGGACTCTATGTAAGAATCAGAAATTGCTTTTTAACAGCGACACCTGTGGCCATTAAGTCAATGAAAGTCAGCGTCCTGTTGCTCGCGCTCGCTCTACATAGACATAAACGAGCATCGGTCAAAATAGTAAGGCGACAAACTCTTCACTCTACCTTCAAAACTGAGCTACAAGCAAGATGTGTAAATGCGTTAAAGAAATTAGTGGCGTTAAAACGAATTTGCGTTAACGCGTTATTATCGCGTTAACTTTTGACAGCCCTACTTTTTATATGAAAAATGACTCATCAAAATAGTTGCCAATTAATTTTCATTAATAATCGAATAATAATGAAATCATCAATAATCATTTCATAAAGAGAACCATTCACATGGAGTTGTTCTGTACTTGATCCCATTCAGTCAGTTTATATTCAAAACATCATATTTATATTTTCCAACAGCTGTTTCCTCTACCAACACATGTCTAAGAATAAACATAACCTCTGAAAATACTCTGTAAACTGCAATGTCATAAATGGAATAAAAAGTGTGTGTGTGTGTGTGTGTGTGTGTGTGTGTGTGTGTGTGTGTGCGTGCGTGCGTGCGTGCGTGCGTGCGTGCGTTACCCAGGCAGGCGTTGCGGAGCTCTGGCGGGCTGTAGGAGTTGAGGAGTGTGAGCAGCTTGTGGGCAAAGTCAATCCTCTCCTGCCACTGGATCAGAGCCTGCTTTACATCTGGATGACAAGACACAGAAACATCTGCTCAGAACAAACACAGAGACTACAGGTGGAAATAAGCTTGAAGCTAAATCTGATACAAAGCATCTTTCCTCTCTTTTAAAATGAATGTATTTGTAACGTAGATGATGCCTGATAAAAAATAAATTTGATAAACTAAACTAAACAAACAGGAGAACACACCTCTCATACTACTGCATCGCCCTTCACGTCTTAAACTTAACAATAAGATAAGATAAGAAATACAGTCTAAATTGTGTAACTTCCCAGGCGATCTGACCTTTGCGCTGCAGGTACGGCCGAGTGGCTTTGAGGACAGACAGAAAGATGGAGAGCAGCTCCACCAGGTCTCCAGTGACGTGACACGCCGTCGCCTCATGGTACATCATGTGCAGAGTGTTAAAGGACTGCGGAGGACAGATGGACAGCGAGCGTCTTATTATCCAGCACATCAATAACAACTGTAGAACGTTGTGATGAGCTTCCCCTCAAATATTATGTTCACTTTTTTAAAAAAAAAAAAATTTTTAAGCATTTATTGTTAGGACAGTGGATAGAGACTTGGAAAGGGGGAGAGAGAGAGATGACATGCGGAAAGGTCCACAGGCCGGATTCGAACCCAGGTCCACCAAAGGTAGGACTAAGCCTTTGCCATACATGGGCGTCCGCTCTACCAACTGAGCTAACCAGGCGCCCATTACGTTCTCTTTTAATTATGGCGAGTGTTTTTGTTGACTTCAACACCATGTATTTAATCATTCAGCTCAATTAAAACTCTTCAGAGTGTTTTTTTTTTTTGTTTATAATGAACATAAATGATAAATTTGATTGTTTTCTTTATGTCTGTTTTTGCTATGTGTGTGTTTTGGTTATACGTCTTGTTATTTTTAATATTAAAGGAACAGTGTGTAACATTTCAGGGGATCTAATAGCAGAAATGGAATATAATATTAATAACTATGTTTTCTTTAGTGTGTCATCACCTGAAACTAAGAATCGTTGTGTGTTTGTTGGCTTAGAATGAGTCCTTCATATCTACATAGGGAGCGGGTCCTCTTCACGGAGTCCACCATGTTTCTACAGTAGCCCAGAGCGGACAAACCAAACACTGGCTCTAGAGAGAGCCTTTCACGTTTTTACGTTACCTGAAGGCCACCGTAGTTCTGCGACATGTTTGTGAAACTGTGGTAACGTGAGCCGCAGAGTGCAAAACCGTGGTACCGCCAGCCGCCATCTGACTTCCGTTGCTCCTAAAGTAGTGTTATTATGGTAAGGATGGACTCTGAGCGAGGCCAACGGCGTTACCACGGTTTTGCACACAGAGGCTCAAGTTACCAACACTGCAACCACACCACTAGATGTCGCTAAATCCTACACACTGTCCCTTTAACTTCCTAACGAAAATCAGTATGCAAACGGTAATAAAGGAGTGTATGTTGAAGTACATGGGATTTATTGTTTTACTTTTGTTTTTTATCGTGGAATCGAGAATCATGGAATCTCACTGGTATTGTTATCGACTACTACATTTCTGGTATCGCGACATCTCTAGAGTACATAGGAGATTCGGATCCTGATCCTACCTCAGTCATGAGGATGAGTCCTCTGTTGAAGACCACCAGCAGTCGGTCCTCGTCGTTCTCCAGCAGAACCCTGAAGGCACTAAGAAGAACGACAAAACCAGGTGTTAGGATCCAGATGATAGAAGTTCCTGAAGACAGATATTGTGCCCGTGTTCAGACTTAATATTTGAATAGTTATTCTTATTGGAGCAGAAAGAAACAGCATTTAGATCATTACCACATATAGAAGACACTTTCTCATTAACCGAGCTACACACGAAGCTTCGCATATGCAAGCTTCACAGTATAAACGTGAGGGTGTGTGTGTGTGTGTCCTGACCTGATGAGCGTGGTCCAGCAGGAGCGGCCGTCCAAGCAGCGCAGGTAGCAGCTGATGGTGGTCTTCTTGAACTGTTTGACGTCCTCCAGCTCTTCTTCTCTCATGTCGGCTCGCTGCGCCACAAACAGCTGCATCAGGTTGAAAAGCTCCTCCACCGCCTGCAGGGGGCAAAAAACACACACCACAAATGTATCATCTTCATAATATATATTTGTTTTTTACAATGTGGCTGGATTCAAAATTGACTTTTCATACTCACTCTGATGACTACTACAAAACTGCTATTCTACTTCCTCCATATCAGGTAAACTCCACATTCACAACGTGTTTTATGAAGAATATTTAAATAGTCTTTATGGCTCACATGTACTATTTTATTGTACTATATGTAGGAGATGGGCGAGATGACAGTATATGCAATGTAACAGTAGAAATGTGTACACCGGTAGAGATTTGGCGATACCGTTTCCACCGCGGTAGCAATTCTCACGTTAACTTATGATTCTCGTAAAATCTCGCGAATCCAGCTACCTTACAAGATAATGCGATTTGGGCAGACATGGAGGAGGAGAGTGAAGTTGTAAATACAGAGCAGGAAGAGGCATCCCAGCCAACCCAAGATGAGGAGGAACTCTGGTTACATGATTAATAGACATTTGCACACTGCAGTTTATTTTTACAATGTTTTATCATCTTTTTGAAATGAAAGATGAGCAAATCCTGGAGGAAAAGTCAAGTCTTTTTTTCATTTGGTATACCCTAAAATACAAATTTCTGTAATTTTTATATCAATGAACAGTAAATAAATAAATGTTTTGAAACAGACTTAATATTTGTATTTATTCTTCATGTCCCCTGCCTTGAAATAAAAATAAAA
>CAKAOI010026319.1:20301-35794 GCA_916701655.1 Sebastiscus albofasciatus | reverse complement strand
ATATAGAGAGAGAGAGATATATATAAGAATTCCAGTGTATTATGAGAGCAGCCTGTATAACAATGTACCTCTATGGTCAGATTGAGAGCTCAGATGTTTGCCTCAATGCCGCCTTGGATGAACCATGGCATGTCTTCTTTTCAATATAATTGAATATAATATAATATAATGTAATATAATGTCTTCTTTTTAATATAATTTATTATTTTAATGGAGCTTCCCGGCAAAAAGTATTTCACACGTTTGTACCTGTACAACCGGCGTGACAATAAACATCTTGAATCTTGAATCTTGAAGACATCCATGTAAGGAATGTAAAAGCTTTGTGGAGATCTTGGGAGTACCTTTTCCAGAAGGGTCAAAGTGATATTCTTGTTCACATTATCATTCAAGGTACTTCCTTCCTACACTTTCTACTGAATCTGCCAGCAGACCTCAGAGCAGTTGGGGAACTTGAAGGTGGAGCAGGAAGACGTTGGAAGGGAAGCAGAGGCTGAAAACAAAACACTGAATTCAATAAAAGCATTCTGGTCCCATTGTAGTCTCATCTTTCTTTTTATCTGTGTGACTTTAGTTTGGTCAGGTGGGTGGACAGTAGCACCACTGCGGGGGTGGCCATTTTGACAAGAGGATTATCTATGAACTGGAGCCAACTTTTAAGCCTCTTTCCTTTTTCCCTATCTGTGTTGTGTCCTAAAGAGATAATCACTTAATTAAATATTGATGATATTTCAAAGCGGAAGCTGGCAATCGGACTTCTGGAAGGGCAGAATGATTAGACCAGTGTTTACTGAGTCATAGCTGCTGCTTCGAAAGGAGATAGAAAGGTGAGCTGGATGGACACAGACAGACAGAGAGAGAGAGAGAGAGAGAGAGAGAGAGAGAGAGAGAGGAGAGGGACACAACAAAAAGAAAAGAAAAGATTTAAATAAAAGAAAGGGATGCAGAGGAGAAGACAAATTCTGTCGAAAGCATTCGACCAGCTAGTTAAAGAAAAAGAAAACTTATTTGAAAGCCACCGGCAGACTTATTGAGTGCTCTTAAAACCAAATGATTAATTCACAACGGTGTAGATATGAGTTCTGCTTTGTATCATATCCTATCATACATTTTTCATAAAGCAGCAATACCACGATGGGACGATTGGCTTTCCCCCCCCGTGGACACATGGGAGCCCTTTGGTCCATTAAAGTGTGTGTGTGTGTGTGTGTGTGTGTGTGTGTGTGTGTGTGTGTGTGTGAGTGTGTGTATTGGAAAGGGATATTTGCTTTTAGGAAGGAAACCCAAGGAGAAAGGGAGGAGCGTGGTACAGAATAAGTAAAACACACACACACACACACACACACACACACACAGAGAGAGAGAGAGAGAGAATAAGTCCATTTCCATCTGGTGATGTTTACTTTAGAAAGTGAGAGCGTCTGCTCCTGCAGGAGCGGAGGCAGAAGGAGGGAGGGATAAACGACAGAGGGATAGTGATAACACAGGGATGAAGCAACAGACCGATGGAAAAGTGAATATTCCTCTGGTAGAAATCTTTAGATTACACGCCTGGTTAGATTTCATCGCCCCCATAGGTATTTTCCACGGTGCGTCTGTGTGTGTGTCCCTATCTCTGCGTGCATGTACTCAAGTGGTTTCAGTACAAGACAGCAGCTACTTGGGGACATAAGAACACTTTGTAAATAATATGTATGGTGTTTATTGCATGTTGGTAATGCATATGACATTTGGATCACCTGGTAGTAACATCAAACTACAACATTATCTGTATGTGTGCACACTGGGAGACAGATTGACTGGTGTATATGTTACAGGAGTTTCACAGACTGCCTTCATTCCTCCCTACATTCACACACTGCGTTACTGCCATTCAGATACCATACAGAATGACATCTCATTAATTGGTATATTGAAAGGCAGATTAAAGGAATACTCCACCCCCAAAATGATCCTCTGTATATCAGTTAATCATCCTGTGTTACCTTGAAATCTTGAAGAGAACTTAATTTTTCTTGCATGCCTCCACGATGAACGGAGAATTTAAAAAAAAATGGAAAAAAGACTAGAACTGAACTCAAGCCTCATTTATCCAGTCATACACTCACTATTTCCTAAACACATGCACCATCGCTAAAACGGTATAACTGCATTAACAGTCTGATGCTTATGCAGGCATGCTACTTGTATACGAGTTCTGTTTAAATTACCGTTTTGTCGTTAAACGCTGCCCCCATTTACTCCGTTTTTGGATTCTTTGTTCACTTGTGGAAAAGAGTCCATGTGTCATTCCCCACTCACATCTCATACATATCCGCAGGTTAACTGAGTGCACATGCCTGCTTTCAGCAACACCCCGTTGCACACTAATACCTACTTGTACTGTATCTGTCAGCTCCAGTGTTTTTAGAGTTTCTCCTCCACTATACGTAGCTGCTATTTTTTTCTAGTTTTGTTCTGATATTTTATCACAGGATCAGTATTTCTGCAAGTTTTGACCCCGACGATGACTTTGCCTTTAATAGCCTTTTACAGTTTATTTTACTCTTTAATACTTGTCTCCATGGCAACTTTATCAAAACACTGAATAAGCTTTGCCCTCGGTGTAAAGGATGGGAATCCATATTCTAGGCAGATATGCTGCTGGGTCAAGTAAGAATGAACAGAACATAGATAAGAGACATTTATTATTTGTTAGACTATTTCGCTGGAGGTTTGGACTCTGAAGTAAAAGGTGAATAGGCAGGTTTTATCAACTTTCTGCTGAATCACCTGCATTCAGTGCATCGGCCAAATGGCCATTCAAGAATGATGGTTTCAAAAAGGAAAAGGCTGCTGCGCTGTTCATTCTGTTTCTCAGCGCCTGAGGCGAGTCTTTACTCCACGTAGCCCGCTGCGCTATCCACATCGACACTGATACATTTGTCAAAGTGCCAGGTAATGATCTTACATTCCTGCATTTACATTTCAGGTTTGCAGCCGACATTGTTGAATTACAACAAGTGCAGACATTTGTATAAGTCAGCTGTGCCCCCGACGGTAAGAATACGGCACTAACGCTCCCAGAGTCTGGCGTTTAGTCGCTCCTGTGATCAAATTATGTGTTTTCTGAAAGCCACACTGCATTTAAGTGCCAACCAAATAGCCTGTGCAAAGTTTCCGCTGTCATTTTCAGCATCCTTATAATAAAGATGTTCAAGGAATACACTGCTGAAAAAGCTGAAAAGAATAGCGTTTAGAATCGGAGCAGGCAGTACAGTAAGTCAGCAGTTTTATCTCACAGTCATAACAAATAGCTTTGAAAGAAAATAGTGCAACTCGCAACTATGGAGGGATGTGATAAGAACAAGGAATAAGATCACAGAGGCCAACGAGACAACGTTATGAACAATAAATGGGATAAAAGGTTGTTCCCTTAAAGATAAGAGAAGCCATTTGTAGAATCACATAACAGGTGGTGGCATTTAACCGACGCACAACGCAAACACACACTGCGCTTTACAAGCTGGTCGCAGATGATGAAGCCTGATTTAGATGTAGGAGGAATACTCGGCTCCACCCTACCGCCCAATGCAGAGCTATGAGCAAACACACTGGAAACAAGCTTGCTTTTTATGAAGACAGACCTAGCTGAGAGCGAAGCGAGATAAAAGGCTATGAGAGATAACAGCTGTGTAATATGTGTGCATCCTCGACACATAATTAAGAATGTGGTTTAATTGTATGGGAAAGGAGACGGCGTTGATGTGTGGCTGTTTTCTTAATGGAAGTGATGAGTCATCAGCGTCGGGGAGCGAGAGGTTACATGTAACAGGATTATATGACAAAATAAACCTCTGTTACAGTTACTGAAATAAGCACGGCAATCAGATTATAATTATTTGTTGTGACCTTCATTTGATACTATTTAGTGGAAATAATGAGTCATCAGGTTTGTGGGAGCGACGGATTATATGTGACAGGATTTTAAATAATCTCTGACAAAACAGCCATAAAAGACACGGGATGACTGACAACGTTTGATGAGGTACAACACCCGTGTTACCATTTTTTGTGGCAAGCTGACTGCAGAGGTGCTTAATTACAGTAGCTAATGTATATTAGATACTATTTTAAGTGCTAATCACTAAGATAATTTAGCAAGTACCCCCACAGGGATCGTTAATATTTCATTTGAACTTTTTTTTCAGCAGTTTTTTTGTATTTTAAATTAGCTTGTACTGAAAAAAAAAAAATCTATTTAAGAAGTGGTTCAGTGTATTTCCTGTGTTAAGAAAATCCTTATCTCCTTGTTAAAATATCAACACCCCTCTACACTGCAGGCCTTTAGTTTGACTTTCTCCTTCAGTACCATCACACTATCCTTTATACAGCATATGATATACTCTGTGTCCTGGGAGCTCAGGTCCTGTTCACAACTGGCATTAACATGCATCCTGAGTGATCCCAACACAAGTGGACAGCTGTTCACATGCGTCCACATTTGTCTTGAGTGACCACTTGTCTCACTTTCCCGCTCTATATGCAAATAAACATGTAGTTAAACACATGGCTAATACAGCATACGCTGTGACGTAATATTACTTATTATGAATGTCAGTAGTAATGTCCTACATATTTGTGAATTAGGGTACATTTTATTAACATTAAAATAAAAGGTTATTGTACCGGCGATCTCCGGAGACCTCCATGCCACAGACACCACCGCCGCCTTTGCCAGGAAACAGCGGGGTACGGAGGATCGGAGAGCCGGGAGGAGAGCGAGCCAGTGGGTGTCAGCTCCATGCAAAGCAGCGGAACAAAAACACCGACACGTCTCCGACAGTATGATAACAATGCACTTTGCATGCCTAGTCTGATAGTCTGTAGATATGTAGCCTATAAACAAGATATATTTTAATAAAATACAGTTTTATCGACATGATACAGTAGAGCACAGAAGCTGTTTCCACGCTGCGAGGCTCGCGTCTGCTTGTCTATTCACCTGAGGAGCACAGAGCACCCTGCGGATCCCAGCGTCAGTAGAGTAGGTGGTCCTTAATGTGGCCCAGGACACATTCACTACACACTGCTCAATGACTGTGGCCATATGTGGCCCAGACCACCTCTGAATGTGGTCAGAGCGATCAGATCTCAATGCATTCACACCTGTACTTAGAACTGTCCACCTGTGATTGGATCACTGAGGACGCGTGTTAATACCAGGTCTGAACAGGACCTTAGAGTCCAGAGCAACAAAAAGCAGTATTGATTATACAAGCTCTGCATACACGTTCACACTGCAGAGAAGCCATAAAAAATGATCATGAAAAAGCTGTTGACAGCCTCTGAGATAGTGATAGTTATCATGCAAGTGGTCCATGAAAGTAGCAATCCAACCGACTGCATTCATCTGGCAGCAAACAAATCAAAAAAGACAAAACAATAGCATGAGGACGACAGCAACAATACCAAATATGACTCAAAATAAAGAGAGAGAAAGAGAGAAAAATAGAGAATGATAATATTGGTACTGCAGTATTGGACTTCACTTAATCCCCATCATGTGTTAATGTCACTGTGATGGTGTTGTGCACTGCAATTACCTCCCACTCATACATCGTACAGACAGACAGGGACAAGAGCAGATGCTGCTGCTATGAAGACAGATCGCTGAGGGCTCAACATGTCCTCCATGAGCTGTAATGCTGGGGTGCACAAAGAATGGGAGACCCACAATGTGGATGTGTCTTTGGATGCAAGTCTTCCTCTTGAGTGCATGTCTGCTTGTGTTTGTTTGTGAATGTGTGTTGATGTGCATGCGCACATGCATCTCTGCAGCGAATTGCAAGTGTGCTGGTGGTTTCACTTGCCTGCACAGCTATGTGTCATTGTATTAATAGTTTGAAGTCAACGTATATGTGCTAGAAACTGTGCGTGCGTGTGTGCGCGTGTGTGCGTGCGTGTCCTATTGATCAGCCAGACTGCACCCGGGGCTTCGGATGGATGACCCTCCATTAGGCTGTCTGTCTCCCAGGAAAGAACACCTCAGCCTGGGGAGAATATGATGCTCTGCCCCTGAGGTGCTGAAGGCCTGGAGGTCTGGATTTTACTCCACAGCTTTACCCCGTATCCACAGAGAAGATTTTAGAAAATCCTTTAGCTGACAGCAATTGAATTACACCAAAACCTGGGTGAGGAAAATAGTGTGGTAGAAATGCCTGCAGCTGTTGTAACTGTACTGAAGAGACGGTAGTTTATCCCCCAAAAACTCCAAACAGAACTATTCTGCTAATGACAATGTTTTTATAACGTTCCCTTTGAATGTTTTATTTTATTCCTACATTGTGTTTTAGGTTCAGCAACTAAAACTACTTAAAATACGCCAATATTATTTGTTATTCTGAAATGATAAATTAATCATTTCAACTGCAGTTTTCGTCATCAAAGAAGAACATGTTACACTCCAGCACCCCGACCTTCACACCGTTAAGGATGAAACACACCAGCCGTGTCTCACCATATGAACCACTACATTCGGTGCCTGTAGCACATATTGGATATGCTGCACGTATACAGAAGAGGAGGTCAAAGTACAGGAGCCGGGATGTGCTAAAATGAGGAGCGAATGTGATACAGTTGCTGTTTAACTCGTCACGGCACAGGTTAGTTCTGGAGAAATGATCTGTCGTCATGTCAAGGGGAATATATTAACGCACAACCCAGTCACCAGAAAACTATTTGGGCATTGGACGATTCTGCAAACCACGGATACGTTGAAGTGTTTCATAAATATGTTTCATGTCAGCCTCGTGTCACGCTTGCAGAAACACAATGCCACATAGTTAACGTTGTGAAACGATTGGTTAGGTTTAGGCAACAAAACTACTTGGTTAGGGTTAGAAAAAAGATCATGGTTTGTAACGTAACAAATTAAGCCCCGCAGGCAAACTTCTCCCATGTGCGATGGATCTGGGCTCATACACCGACGGCTCACAGCTAGGTGTTAGTTCTTTACCTGTGTTTTTGTAAATATGATGAATGTCACCATTATTTTAATAATGAAAACAAATAAAACTTACCACTCAGTTACTTAGTTGTTTGACATTCCAATCAGCTCATTATTCATACTGTATTATCCATTTCTGTCTTTGCAAATAACAGTTTGAAAAAGGGCTTTTGACGCATGAGGCTTCATTTCCATCTAGCTTATTCAGGAGTCCAGCCGAGTGCCTCAGCTCAGCAAACCTCCTCCTCGCATGTGTAACTGCTGTCGCTTCTGGCACTTCCTCCACTCTTCCCATTTCACACTCTTTTGCTCTGTTCCAGAATGATCTCCTCATCTCCTGCCTCCATCTTTCCTCTGTCTCTTCTCTCATTCCTCGCTGCCGTCATCTCTCCCTCCTTTACCCTCTCACCCCGGTCTGTCACCCATTTCTCACCCCTTACAGCAGCTACACTGTCACTTTTCACCTTTGCGTTTTATAAGTAACAAGTCTTTATTTTTATTTTATTATTTTCTAGGTCTTTTTATTCCATTTTCTGAACCTCTGCTGACTGATTTTGCAGAAATAAAAATTCTAGGAACTAAGCTTTTTATTTTCTTCAACTTCTTCTCAGCCATCTTCCTCATCTGATTTTACCACCCGTGTCTCTGTGTGTATTTTCCCGACATAAAATTGACGAGTTAGCTGAGAAAAGTACATAAAGAACACTGACAATTGTCTGAAAACATGTCCCGTTTTTCATTTATTGTCTCTCACATTTCAGCCAGGACTGAATGACAAAATGAATATGAAAATAAGCGTTCATAAAAAAGATAATTGACATACACTGCGTAAACAGTGTCCTGTCAGAGAGAATGCTTTATGTAGTTGACCTTTCTCATTTAAATGGTTTCTCATTAAGATGTTTTATTGCTAGTAAAGGCACGGTGCAGGAAATGTTTCACACATTTTGAGCCATAAAAGAAGGTTAAATTGCAAAAAGCAACGGAGTATTCGGTCTTTGATATGCAACATTATTTTAGACGGTAGAACTGGGGGAATATTGGCAGCAGTTTTGAGGATCATTGTCTTTTTATAATGTGTTACAGCTGTAAAACAAACAACATTTGGAAACTGTAGAGACAGAACGTTGTGATTTTGGGTTGACTAAGAGAGAAAGAAAGAAAGAAAGATATTTCTACTGGCACTCAAATTAAACACATCCCCACTGTGCTGAAATGACCTAAATTGTATGAAATTGAACAGAACCTAACTGATTTGAAATTGTAACCACATGTTGAGAAAAATACAGCTTTATAGACCTCATTGCCATTCTGTTGCTAGGGCAACGGCTTTGGTCCAAGTTTACTTCCTGTCAGCTACAGGAGAGCTACACAGTGGCCCATTTAGAATAGTTATGTTGCCAAAAATGCCCATTAGCTATGTGCATTCATGTTTCTTTTTCTTGCACTCTTACACCAATTTGATTCCCCACAGGATTTGGCGGAGGTGTGGAGGCGTCACCGCTGACTGCACGATGGTTAACCTCTTTCGTTCCCTCATGGCTGGGTTGTACAGCTCTGGAGGGCCGGTTCCTAGGGATGTCACGGTGAGGACATTGTCACCACACCAGTGTTACCTATTACACTGGACATTTTACAAGAAAAGATGACTGGGCTTACATTGATCTATAATGTTGGATGGCTGTGTGTCTGGCCTCTCTGGTTGAGCTTTCGCTGCGGGGCTGCAGGTTTCCGCCCGGCGCCGCACACACCAGTTGTGACCATTCCGTCCTCCGCATGGCGATTGCCTCATTAACGGTATGGCTCCCTTATAGCAGTGGGTTTAAATCTGAAATATTGCCAAAAAGGCACTTTTGCTTTTCGCTTTGGCACCAAACCCTTCGCCATCGTCGGTAACACCGACTACCTCGGCAAGCCTACCGGTTACACACTTGGCCACTGCAGCGTGGCGTTGGGCTGTGTTTCTCCAAAAGTTCATTCTGTTCTACTTTTCTGCTGCAGCCCACTGTGGATTTTTTTTCGACACCCCCTGCGGCCCCCACCGCTGCAGCCTAAATGCAATACCCACATTCAAAATAAGTGCTGATCAGTGGCTTGTCACTGAAATGAGAAGAGCTGATACACTTTAATGGTCAGCCCACCTTAAGTGACTGTGAGCTGAAGTTAAGTTCACTTTCGCTTACACTGCACTGCTACGTTCACAGTTATAACACTACTGCTAACTTCATATTCACCGGTTCGTCACACACTCACACTCTCTCTCTCTCTCTCTCTCTCGATTCTCTCGACCGTACAGTCAACTCGGTAACGTTACGCACACAGCGTGTATACGGTATCGACACATCAGGGGGCTGAACGGAGATGATGTGCAGGTGGTGGTGGCAGACTGGCAGATGAATGAAATCATGTGGATATAAACTGGTTGGAAGAAGTCTAAGTCCTGTAAAGTTCTCCCCACCACTCGTAGTCGCCATCTTTCTCAGCTCAGCGTGTACTGTGCACTACAATACATCACATCAATACAACATCATAGAAAGCAGAGGTCTGTATTTATGATGGTATTGAAAATCATACTGTTGGGATTTCTAAATACTCTGGTAATACCTTTCAAGCCAAGTCTCTCTACCAATGTGGAGAGAGAGAGAGAGAGAGAGAGAGAGGGAGAGAGAGAGAGAGAGAGAGAGGGTGCCTTTTTACACCCACATGGTTCTCAGGGCACAAAGATTCATGGATCATACATACGGCACATTAAGGGTCAAATACATGTCAAAGTATAGTACAGATGTGTGTGTGTGTGTGTGTGTCTGTCTGTGTGTGTGTGTGTGTGTGTGTGTGAGAAAGCGTGGAGTGTCATGGGAACAGAAATGGCAAAAGAAAACAGACACATGGAGGTAATGACAGAAGAGCTGACCTTGTGGAGATAGAGGGTGAGAGGAGTGAGGGAGGAGGAGGGAATGAGATTAGTACAATATGTATGACACAAGGGAGCAGAGGGGGAAAGGAACATGACAACAGTTCACTTGACCCGTTGTGGTATCCAGCACTGACGATATAGATTTGGTTGTGTGGGTCAACGCCTCACTGTGAAAGGGACTGTTTCTTTGGTAGAAAGCTCTGTCCACAGTGAGGGCTGTGGACTGAGTGACTACAACAATGTTCCTGGAAAGACACGATACTGCTGGCTTCTTCCAAAGTAATCTCTCCATTCTTAACCAAAAGTGAAAATCCATTTAGTCTAAATGATGCATTGGGATCATTGCTGGTTTACAGCCTCTAATGACCAATCAGTTAGGACTACTCCTATATGAATAGAATAATCGTGTGAAGATGTTTGCCATGCCCATCCCACATATACGATTTAACTTAACGGATTTCCTCAAGACACGACCGGTGTTCTGCTCTGTTGATGAAACAGCTGCATGATTGATGTTATGTACTTTTGAAAGCATCATGCATTTAAGACCTGCTGCTGCATTTGTTAAATCACTTCTATAGAAGTAATAAAGTGATTTTGTAATTGCTTATATTTACATAATTTTATTTTTTATATACATTTTTGTGCAATACAGATATTTATTTTGTAATCACTCTTACACATTGTAACTATGTAATTGATGTCCTCTGTTTCATCACTAAGTTTCATCACACATTTTTCATTTACACCTTTACCAGGTGAACCCCACAGTACAAAAAAAAGAATAAATTCTTGGGAATGCAACAGCAGTATACTAGGGATGCACCAATACTGACTGAAATAACTATATATATATATATATATATATATATATATATATATATATATATGTATATATATATACACACTTCTTATATACTATATGCATTATATACGGGGATTTTAATTTTAAGTTTTGGCCAACTTGTTGCATTGAAAAGGTTCACTTGAATTGAAATTCCTGTTAATTTTGAAGATTTGTTTAACAAGTTGCTGGTGTGCGTTTTCTTATTTTAATAATTCAGTAAATTTATATGTATTTTTTGTCACATTTTGTTTTACAAAGTCAGGAAAGCAATGTTTAAGTCAAGCCTGATGTTGCCTTACACACAATTTGATGATCCAAGTCACTTCCACACAGTGACGCAAACAGCTTACTAATCAAACACTGGTATCAGATCGGTACTCGGAATTAGCCGATACCCAAAGTCCAGGTATCAGGACTGACAAAGTTGTATCGGTGCATCCCTACAGCATTGCTCACTTCTACCAAAACCTGAATAGTCTGACACAGTAAGGGAGTGAAGCATTGGAAGACGACTAGAGATATAAAGTTTCAGCTCTCATAAAACCCAGCTGCTTGGTGCACTAAACCTTAAGTCTGGCTGAGGTGGTTTGAAAAATGCAATGTGTCTTTGCAACGCTGCTTGACATGACCCGCATCGGAGTACATTTCACCTCCCATCAACCAATTTTGTGCCATGTCTGCATGCATGTCCTTCTATCTGTCTGCCTGTCACAGCGCATCTCATTCCCATCGTGTGAAGCTCCACGACCCTCCGAGCCGAGGTATCCTTCCTCGTACTGATGTGTACTCTTGTTGGAGACGGTTACGTGACATCATTTCCTTTAGGAGGAACGTCAAACACTAACTTATTCTCTCTCGCCTCTCTTCTTGATTACCTTCCCTGCACACACACTCACTCTTCAACAGCTCGTGTGCAATCAAGCTTGTTCTCTTCCTTCACTCCGGCAGACACAGTGGCAGTTATTTCTGAAAAAAAAAAACACCTCTGTTCTTTTATTTACTCCATCCTCTCCCTTATACACCGTACTCCTTTTTGCATGTTGGTTAATCCATTATTGACAGTACAGCTTTTCTGTGAGTGTTCACGGCCTGTCAGAGATACTCAGGTGCAGTGGGAGAGGATATGGACCTAATGGCATTGGTACAAGGAAAAAAAAACACAAACACAAACAACAACCCAGAACTGTCTACCTTTTAAAAGTAGAATAATGGCACACTGCAAAGGAAACGTGGAAAGAAAGAGAAGGGATTTAAGGAAAGAAGAAGGGAAGGAAAAGAAAAGACAACAACGCCAAAAAGTGACATCAAAAGAAGAAAGACAAAGACAAAAGTCAGGGAGGAGAGCGGGAGAGGACAGGAGGAGAGCGTAAGGCATTCCCGATGGTGCTAACATGTTGAGGCTTAGCTGGGCGCACACACACACACACACACACACACACACACACACACACACACACACACACACACACACACACACACACACACACACACACACACACACACACACACACACACACACACACACACACACACAAAGCTGTTCTTCCTAACGAGTGAAAACCCTCTGAGCAGAAAAACTGTGATGTCTCTGGTGGCAGGTTGCAAAAAGCTTTCTCTTCGCCTCTGTCTCACCCTCCCTCTCCTTTGCTGCCTTCCTAACTCCTTAACCCCTTTTTTCTCTGCTGCAGTAAACATCATGTGCTCCCACCCCTCCACCCCATCCATCCATCCATCCATCCATAAGCCTATATGCACATCTCCATCTCGTCCTCTAATCAGCCTCTGCAGCCCTCCTCCTTCCATCTAAATACCCATTAGCGCTGTCAAAATAAGTGGGATGCCCATGCTCTTTCAGTTGCTGTTGGGCGAGATTGAATCCAACGTTTGGATTTAATAAACAGTCAAGACTTCCACCAAGTGTGTTCTGCAAGCTAAAATTTCATTTGAGCATCACGTCCTGGGGGGATAAGTTAGAAGAGAGGAGAGGACAGACAAGAAGGAGAAGGGTGAGAAAAAGAGGGAAAGGAAGTAAATCGACGGAGCTGGCAGAGTGTAAAGCTGTGTCCCAACTCTATATATACTAATCCAAAGCAGGCTTTACAGTAAGTATGTAGTGTGTTCTCAGAAAGAAGAAACTCACTACATATATTAAATTCTTTTTTTTTGGCTATGAGGGGCATTACTGTCCCACAATGCAATGCCAAAAAGACCTGGAGGAGCTACACACAGCTGCAAAAAAAGCTTGTTGACGCCACAAATTTCTTTAACACATCAACAGAATTGATCTTTCGCTAGCGTTAGCGTGCTCAGTTTGAAAACTAGAGACACTGCCATCATATGAAACTAGAAACCCTGAGGAATCCATCAGGATCAACCGTGTCGTACTGGCATGTCGCTTGTCGTTGAGCTGCAGTTTGCCATGTTATGATTGGACTATATTGTTTTATGCTAAATGCAGTACCTGAGATGATTTCTGGACAATATCTGTCATTGTTTTGTGTTGATAATTGATTTCCAATAATACATATATACATACATTTGCATAAAGCAGCATATTTGCACACTCCCGTGTTGATAAGTGGATTAAATACCTGACAAATCTCCCTTTAAGGTTCATTTAGAACAGATAAATAATGTCTGATTAATTTGCAATTAAATACTTTGATGGATTGACAGCTCTAATCAGATTCAAATGAGTTCTCAGAGAAGATAACTGACATTAACAGCCATTTGGAATAAGTGCAGCTATTACCATGGTACTGGTGCTGTATTTCAGTCTAAATTCCGGTATAACCTCGACACTATCCAATGCAGCGATCCCTGAAGCCATCCATCCTAAAACTTGTCTTTCCACCAAAATAGAGAAATATATCACTATCTGCCGTTATTGCAGATGTTGCCTCTGCATCTCTTTCTTATACATCACTCAAAGAGTGGCGCCAACAGACACAGTACCCACTCTGTTCATCCATCAGCCCATCCTTCCCCTCCTCCTATCGCGTCTCCTCTGCCTCCCTTCCTCATTCTCGCCTCCCCGTGTCCTCAGAGACACCTGAAAACACAGAGACAACTGACAAATCCCCTGACAAAGTGAGAAGGAATAACAGTGAGTGCTTGGAATAAAGTGTTGCGTCTCAGCATGATAACCCTGAATCAGAATGCCATTAGAATCCCTACTTTATTGTAATGTTGATCCAATAACATATTATTATTATGATGCCCGCTCACCTCCTGTGGCAGTGCAGGGTTGGATGGTGACGTAATCCTGAACTGGAACGGTGAGGAGCAGAGAAAATGTAAAGCAAGACTGCAGAAAACAACCAAAGGGACTCACCCTGACTCTGAATTGAAAGTTGCCTACGTCCTCCTCTTTCAATTTTTAAGGTGGCATGAATTTATTTTTAGGGAGCATATGCTTCTAAAATGTAGAACCCTGTCTCATGCGAGGTCTTCTCACTTAAGTGCATTTCAGAGTTTCTGTGCCTACACGGACCTCAACCCGCCCGCAGGGAGGTTAAAAGCGTCTGCGGAGGAGCCCACGGTGCAGCTGGAGTTCGGCCTCGTCCACCCCGCTGCTGTTCAGAGACAATGCAGGCAGGAGGACTTAGGACACAATGGATAGCTGAGACTTCTGAAACATTCTCAACAAAACATGGAAATAATATTGTTTGCTTTTAAAAGACAAGTTTTGCAGCCGTGTATGCAACCCGGTCAGACGGGGAGGCGTATAAATACCCAACACAGTCTCATGGTAGTTTGTGAAATAGTCACGAAATGTAATCTATTTGGTTCGTGAACATAGACACACATTTTTTCTTTTTTTTTTCTTTATGACGTTCAGCACAACTTTCAACAAAATGTGACGCACTTGTCAGTTTCTGCTCCAGTCTTATCACATTAAAACTACTTAGTTGGGTTTAGGAAAAGATCGAGGTTTGAATTTCATATATGGTAACTAAAGTTGTAACTAAAGTACGGAAGTTAAGTGGCCAATAAATCAACTTTGACTTCTGCTTTCACACGGGACACAAACAGCGGTCTCCTGGGGGAAACTTCTGCATTTGTTTGACTCACCCATCCACCCCAACCTCCTCTCTTCACGGTGTCACCGCTCTCTACTTCCTAGTTCACAATTTCGTTGATTATGTGCTGACCATCATGAAAAAAAAAAGATTTAATTTATGTCTATGAACACAAATCAATCGACTTTACGATGACATTCCGTGAGTCATGAGTTCACATTTAAGCCTTCCGCTTGTCATTTTTAAGCCGCTTCTCACGTGTCATTTGTAAATGGTAAATGGTAAATACATTTATTTAGCGCTTTTCTACTGTAGTCTTCCGACCACTCAAAGGGAGGACACATCCACACGTGACTGCTGCCGTGGATCGAACCACCGACCTTCCGACTGGTGGACAACCTGCTCTACCCTCCACGCCAGAGCTGCCCTAATTTGTACACCACGCAAACATCCGCAGTTAAGTTTAGGCAAGAAAACCACTTATTTAGGTTTGTCACGGTTGGGCTTAGAATAAGTATGTAAACAAAGTAAAACAGCTATGGACAATGCGTCACAAATGTCAATAAAAACGTGACAATTGTCTAAAGTCTGGTGTTTGTTGGACCCATCCACCTCCCCACATGCCCACCACAAGTGGTCTTTTCTCGCTTTTTATACGCCACTAACTCTTACTGAAGCATTTATACACATATGTGTTTACATTACAAATCAAGAAAAGAGTA
>CAKAOI010026319.1:0-20281 GCA_916701655.1 Sebastiscus albofasciatus | reverse complement strand
GGTGGGCAACCTGCTCTACCCTCTGAGCCAGAGCCGCCCTAATTTGTACGCCACGCAAACATCCGCAGTTAAGTTTAGGCAAGAAAACCACTTATTTAGGTTTGTCATGGTTGGGACTAAAATAAGTATGTAAACAAAGTAAAACAGCTACGGACAATGCGTCACAAATGTCAATAAAAACGTGACAACCACCACAAGTGGTCTTTTCTCGCTTTTTATACGCCACTAACTCTTACTGAAGCATTTATACACATATGTGTTTACATTACAAATCAAGAAAAGAGTATTTATTGCACGCTAAACGCCTTGCGCATTATCGTGGCCTTTATACACCTTTTCCCGCGAACGGGCTGGCGTGTGCAGCAAGTTTAGTAGCTAGCTGTTTTTTCATTATACGTGAGGTATGATCATCAATATTTTACTAGTTGCCACTTAACAGCAAACTTATCTCCAGTCTACTGTAGTTCAAAGTTCTGCCACGTCTCATACTTTTCTGTGGTCACCTGAGACAGGTGAGGCAGGCAGGTGTTGCACCTCACAGAGTTTAACATATATACGATGCTTGAGGCTCATGATATGCAATCAACACAATGAAAGGTTGCATACAGTAAAAGATGACAATAAAGTGTTTGTGAATTTCAACTTCAAGTTTTTAAATACACCGAGGAACAAACAGATGTCTCAGCCTGAGGCTTTCATCAATGAGATGTCAGCTCCGGTGCTGAAAGCTTGACACTGAAACATTATTTGTAATGTGTTTACGAAACAAGCTTCAGAGATGTGACTCAGTCATTGTGAAGTCTCGCTGTGAGGTTCAGTGTCCCACAGCTGATTACATTCTCAGCAATAAAGCCTTTCAGACAGGTGACTTCAATCACTTCATGTATACCCTTTTTAATTTCATAACAGCTATTGTTTTTTAAGATGAGGTGTCAACTTTTTTAAATGATGGGTTTTGTATTTTGGGGGGAAAAAAGCTACAAAATTGAGTTTTAAGATTTGAAACTCTGCTGCAGGCTGTCAACAATCACAGATTTGCTGAAGAAACTTTGCTGCAGGGATCTGCATCGTACAACTTTTTTCTTCTTCTTTTCATACAAGAAAGCGTAACGTTATCCAGTTTTCATTAGACTGATGAACTGGCCGTTAATTAGCTGGCTGTATAGGTCGTCTGTGCAAGCAGCTTATTACATCCCAACGTTTCTTGTTAGGCGGCGACCTTTCATGTCCGTAGTAATTATGACGGGATCAAAGGAGGAAGTCAGGTGACATAGTATAAAGAGCGACAAAGTCCGCGTACACAGGAGGTCGGGCTGGATGGATGGGTCAAACAAACACAGGACTATCACCCAAGAGACCGGTCTTTGGGTGAAACCAAAAGTCAATGTTGACTTATCTTAATTTACATTCGTAACTTATGTAACGTACTTAACTTAAATCCCGTGTGTTACATATAGAACTTGCGTCTTTTCCCTGTCCCTGAACGCATCATGTGTGGACACTGCTCTGCTTACATGTTGCTTTCCTGAGGACCTATAACCAAGCATTGGATTTTCACCACTTTTGCATACTTTTTCTCTTTTCTCTCATGTTAGTTTCATGAGTTTATGATGTATTGTCAATGTATTAGCTTTGTCTCATACACCTCATGGACACAGATACAACATGCTGACTGTTCTTGCACCATCCCTCTCACAAAAACCTGAGAAGTTCTGCAACATGTTTAACATGATTCCTTGTGGACGCTCTAACAGTCTAATCTCTGGAAGACAATATGCGCCGGCTCAGAACTCACCAGCGGATTCTGACACATTCAATGTGCATCCAGTGGTGTTCAGATTTGACCTGTGGTATATTTCATTCCCCCTGCTTCTTCACACACTACTGTTTGTAGCTGGGCTGAAATAGTACGTATATACAGCATATACATCCACACATTGTGCCTGCTAGACGAGTGACTGTAACATTTAAATACCACAACACACACACACACACACACACACACACACACACACACACACACACACACACACACACACACACACACACACACAAAAGCCTTTTCAATTAATCATGGTGTCCTTCGGCCCTATCTACTGAATGCTAACATAATGGACCTGAGTGATAAACCACTTCCATTTTCACTCTAAGCCTGTTTAGTGGAGTCTGCGAGGAAAGAAAGGACAGAGCGACAGAGAGGGAAGAAAAAGAAAGAGATTGTGATTGAATGAGAGAATAAAATAGAGGAGAGGCAGAGAATAGGAGGATCAGGAGAGGTGAGACACTGAGGAAAAGCATGTTTATATTGCTGAGAGGAGAAGGGATATTAGATACAAATTATTCATGTGCTTACGCCAATCCCCATCTCACGAGAAGGGTCCATTTGAACCTTGAAGACAACATCAAGACAGAAACAGAGAAACGGAGACAAGAGAACGAGGAGCTCGCTGAGCAGAATTAGGAAATGGAAAAGCACAGTCACCATATATTACATTAAAATTTAAGCATGTTGCTGAAATGAAATGAAATCAAAAATGTATACACAGTGCAACTGATGCGATCATATCACGGCTGTCTGAACAAACTTGTACTAACAGTCTTTTTAAACAACCATAAAAAGATCAGAACTCAGCCACAGAGACAATAAAAATCACATTTTGAGTCCCTGACTAAAGGAAACCTACGCCATGTCTTTGCTAAGTGGTTGAGTGTCTGTCTATGAGCGAGTAATAAAAGCCCGCCTATAGCACCGTACTGTCTATCAGCACACTTCATTATTTCCCATCTGAGTCGCTTTGGATCGAAACATTAGCAGCGTACTGGAAGGATCCTAAAACTCCTCATAAAAACTTGTTTTAGCATTACCAAATTACTTATCGCTGGGCTCTATGTGAGCGTTTCACCCAGCGTGCAAATGTAGGAAATGATTTGGGCACACCGATGCGAGTGACTGTGGGTTCTGACACCTGGATTAGCTGAGCTCCCAATGAGTTGTGTCTTATCTTATCTTCAAGTTATAGCTGCAGGTTTGGAACATTAATTAGGCTGCCACTCAAAACTGCTTCTGTTCTCTCACCCTGCAGACTGCAGCTCAATCCTTTGAGTTGTAGTTATTTAGAACTTTAGTTGCCTGAAAAGTTGAACACTAAAACTAAATAGATTCAATAAGAGATTTGATACCAAATTCAGATGAAATGTTATCAAATCCCAACCCTAACTGCACTAGAATTAGCAGCCTCTGTGTTCTCTGAAGATGCATTAATGACACACAATGCATCTCTGTCCTCTGTTAGGAGATACTCAAGCCTTTAGTTACTGTATACTGTATATATACAGTATAGGCTGCATTCACATCAGGCGTTGTGGTGATTCTCTGCAGGGTTGTGCGGAGGTGGGGTCCAGTCACTTTAATGATGCAGTGACGATTAATGTATTTTGTTCCCTAATGGCTGGGTTTTACAGCTCTGGACTGCCAGTTACATGATCGGCCACCGCAGAGTGACGTCAGGTTGCGTTTCTCCAAAAGTTGGTTCTGTTTCTACTTTTCTGCCGCAGTCCGCTGCATGTTTTTCAGCACCCCCGCTGCGACCGCCACAGCCCAAACGCACTACCCCAATTCAAAATGAGTGGAAAAACGTAAGTACAAAAGTACCATTTGCATTTTGGAACATTAAAGCATCAAACTTAAACTACTCAGTACAGCACTCGGGATTACGCAGGCATGATGGGAAATGTGGGCCGCCCCTGTCGTTACGATGCTCAGGACACTTCCTGCATACGTCTATGGCATTTTACACTGCATGAATTAGCCTAGCCGCTAGCAGACTTTAGTAAATTAGTTAGTTTCCTTACTCAACATCAATGTTAAGTCGCTGCATCTCCTGACAGAACGACACCACGGTTGAATTTCAGCCATCATGCCCGTTTCTTCAACTCAACGTTGTTGAATCAGAGCAGCTGATGTTGGCAGCAACAAGCGAAGAGGACTGCTGATTGCCGTCTCTCCGCGTACACAGACTGTCCAAAGCTTCGCCTCCGCCCTCGCTGACAAACAGCAATCAGACGAGAAAGAGAGAGGGGAGAGAAACAAGCGTGACAGTAAATGACAATAAAACCATATTTTTCTAGATCAGCACACTTGTAATGCACCGCAGAAGGACTTCTGTTGTGTTTTTGTAATGATTCTGTCCTGAGCTGGGTCACACAGATACTGCTATTGACAAAAATGCAGCTTTTTATATTGTAGACTGATGAAGTCTAATTTATGAAACACTTTCTAAATAAAAAGGGAGTTCAGTTCTCTTTTTTAAAGAAGAATTTAAATGTGTAAATGACATAACAAACAGTGATCTGTTGATCTTCACGAATCAAGACTCCATAGTCTAACATGTTGAAATCGTAAACTGAATTGATTGGTGGATTTGGAGAAGCGTGACACCCCCCTAGTAAAAGCTGTAGGTGAATACTGAGTGAGCGAGAGGTGCCTGGAGAGACGTGCTCACTTGGCTGACAGATGTGAAACCGAAACCATGTTAACGTCCAAGAAACAGGGAGGTGGAGAGACGGACGGACAGAGACGGATGAGGAAGCTAAGTTAAGTTGGCGTTGAAGGGCAAATGCAGCAGGCAGCTGATCAATGGGAGATGACTAATAAAGACTCGGATCACACGCAGCAGCATATCAATGTGTGTGTGTGTGTTGGTGTGCTTCTGTCTGTTGGTGTTACTGAGGACGATGCTGTCCAGCTGATATGATGTGTGTGTGTGTGTGTGTGATGTAACCTGACACATCCATGCAGCTCTCATTAATAAAGAGTGAGTAGTTTCTTCTGGAGGACACTGACTGGGTACCACTAACTCCATGAGGGAAACACACACACACCTGATTCCCTCCTCACACACACACACACAGCATACAAATCTACATTATGCAAGTTAGTAGTGCATGCTCTCTCTCACACACACACACACACACACACACACACACACACACACACACACACACACACACACACACACACACACACGGAGTAGGAGAAAGAAGTGCTCCAGTGGTCCTTCCAGCTTTAGTCAGTTGAATAATTCAAACAATTAATGGCAGTTAAGGCTCTCTCTCTCTCTCTCTCTCTCTCTCTCTCTCTCTCTCTCTCTCTCTCTCTCTCTCTCTCTCTCTCTCTCTCTCTCTCTCTCTCCCTCTCTCCCTCTCTCCCTCTCCCTCTCTCATTTTGTTCTGTGTATTCATCTCCTGTCTCTTGTCTTCAATCACTCTCCTCCAGTCATCCTTTATTCCTCCTTCTCTACCTCTCTTGGTCAAGGGCAAAGATGTCTTGTAGTTGTGTTTTATATTTCTTGAAGCAGCAACAGCAGTCTATAACTGTTATATTTTATATTTATGCCAAACAGAGAGAGACTCTGGAGAGACTCAAACTTATTCAACAAATAAACCAAGTCTAAGCGCAACGTAAACAACAGTTTTTATGATATCTAACGGGAAGTTATTCCTCATTTTTCGTGCGTTTTTCTACGAATGTCCAGCAACATGTTTTCTATTTCCACTTGTTCGATCTTTCAGAGGTTATAGTTCGTAGCTGTAGAGTGTAAAAAAAGTCAAAAGCTCAAAAGTTACGCTACATTTTGGCAAAGAAAAACTGCCGTGGCCATTTTCAAAGGGGTCCCTTGACCTCTGACCTCCAGATATGTGAATGAAATGAGTTCTATGGGTAGAACATGCTCACTTTATGCGACTCTCATGCAGTTTGTTTTTGTATGCAATATATATATGTCGTTGTTGCCTATTCTAAAATGGTGTATTTCTGGTGTGTTCTTTTTACTTTGACAGTTTTCATTAAAATTACATTTAGAAAATAACAATACATCGCTTTGCTTACAGTATCGCAACATATTGAATCGTTACCCCCGTAAGGTTTGGCTTAAAATAACTAGTAGAAATGACCAATGCAGATTTATACATCTCCAATGATGTCATCTCAGTTGTGTCATAAGGCTTTGGCATTCAGCAGAAACTTCAGATATATAAACCATATCTTTTTTCATCTCTGAGTGGTGTGATTGATGCCAAAGTCCACTTTTCTTTAAATGTTCTTCAGCGGCTTGACTTGGTTCAGGGGTCAGGAATTGCATTTTGTACAGGTGAGAGTAAAGGCCAGCTGTCAGACTAAAATCCCAAATTGGAGATACAAGTGAACTGTGGGTACCGCTGGTGTCGGATCTGTGTTTGTTCGTGTTGACTCACCTTCGCCGTCTATCTCTCCCTCCCTATCTCTGTCTGTATCTACTGTACGGTGGCCCTGAAAGGTCCAACTTTGTCAGTCTGTAGCGGCTGGCTGACCGGCTGAAGCCTAATCAAGCGTGCCAGACTATTTCCCCAAACTGACACACACACACACACAAATACACACACAGGTCCAGCTATAAGCCATTTCCTGGTGTTGACACTTTGTCATTTGTTACACAGACATCTCCTCTCCTTCGCGGGCCCGGCTGGACCGCGGCCAGAGTTTGTTTTGTTGTGTCTGCTAGCTAAATAGCAAAAGGAGACAGGGGAAGAGAAAATAGCAAGGAAGAGGCTGAGAGAGGATGAAGGGAGATAGAGAACCAGGGCGAGATATAGAAAATCATGTCTAGCATTCTCTCCAGGATCTCGTGTGTATTGGTGATTACTGCAGCCCTGAATGGCTCAATGTGTTGCCTTGTTTGTGTTCTTTTAGGAGAAGTAGAACTTTTTTTTACGAGGTAACCTTTGCCCAGGAGACCGCTGTTCGTGTCCCGTGCAAAACCAGAAGTCAACGTTGATTTGTCACTAGTAACGTCACATCCGTAGTTAATTTTTAAGCCAAACCATGATCTTTTCCTAAACCTAACTAAGTTGATTCCTGTGAAGACGGAAGATTCTTTTGAAAAGACTGTATGCATGTAACGAGCGTGGAAAATGCATACAAATTAGGGATAGCTTTTCGTAAGATATCATACAAACCGTTGCATGAGGATTCGTTGCATAATGAGGTACCAACAAGCTCCAGAAATCAAGGAGTTACATTAGAAATGGCTCTGTTTAGGTGACTTTGAGATGCTTGGTTTGACTGATACAGTACGCCGTTGTTCACCGCTGTTACAAAGAAGACTGTTTGTGGGGATTGAAATTGTTTTTTACTTGACTTTGGTTCGTGAAAGTGTCTCTGAGTTGGATTATTTGTCTGTAGTGGTTGAAAAAGTCTTGAATGTATTCTTCCAGTTTGACATTTTTTTATTGCGGAAATATTGTGAGGATTTGAAATCATAACATTACGGGGATTTGTTTGGTTTCTATGAATTCCTGAATATACTGGTCCAGCCAACTTGCTCTCAATGCAACGCGTGGAAATTGACACGTGTTGCTGAACATTTGTAGGAAAATGCATAAAATATAGGAATAACTTTTCGTAACATATCATACGAACCATTGCATGAGGATCCGTTGCATAATGAGGTACCAACAAGCTCCATAAACCGCTGTTACTTGACTTTGGCTCATTAAGTAGCTCTGAATTGGACTACTTGTGTGCAGTGATTGATACAATTGGTACATATTTTTTTCCAGTTTGACAAGTTTTATTGTGTAAATATTCTGAGGATATGAAATCATTGCAAGGTCTCACAAATATTGCAGTGATTTGTTTGGTTGCTGTGAATTCCTGAAGGGACTTGTTCAGGGAAATTACTCTGATTTGTCTTGTTGCGTGACTTGTAGAGAATAGTAGAGAATTTGCAGGAATGCTGGTTGGGTGTTGATATTGTTACAAACTCAATAAGAGGAGAGAAACTAGAGTGTGTTATATGGTAGATGAGATATATAGATGGGTTGTTGATTTGCCTTGATTGCCACCACACCCGGTCTTGTTATTTTCAACAAAAAGATAAAGCGGTGGTATAAGGGAGGGAGGCAACGAAGGGAAGACGGGAGGTGAGGAGATAAAGTGGGACTTTGGAGAGAAAAGAAGGAAAGAGAGAGCGAGAGATGAGTGGGCAAGTGATGCATGGAGAAAGGGTTGGAGAAGGCAAGGAGGGAGGGCGAGAGAGAGGGGGATGGATGAAGTGAGGTGCAGATGAAGTAAATGAGGGAGGGAAAGGATAGAGGCCTGTATGGCAGAGAGACACGGTCCATCATGCACCCTGTCTCGCTGTGAAAAGAGGAAGGACAAAGTTTAACCAGGATTTATTGCCTGTGTCTAGTCACTGGAATAAGGCTTGAGATATAGATCATTATGGAGGACACATATAGACTCGCATGCACCTGAGCTGGGGTCAGTTTCTTTTTCCACTGGAGCTGGTCCAGCTAAAAACTGTGTGAGCTACTGATAGATGAAGTATCAACTGGTGTCAATCATACGTCATGTGTCGTTCCAAAGAGATGATTTGATAGACACATTATCTGTGCATATAGCTCAACCAGGATACAGTTTATTAAAGTCTTTAAGGTCGTAATGTTGTCTCAAAAAAGTGCCTATATTCTACTTTAGGTTACTTTATTCAAACTTAATACAAAATAGGAGGTGATTTTAGTCAGAATAAGATTTGATCAGGTCCCAGATACTTAATTTCTAGCAGATGTAACTGCTTGTGTTTTTCTTGTATCATTACAGTTAATCCTCAAAATGTTGCTCTATATTTCAAACATTGACTTTAAAAAGGGAAAAAAGAATTACATAACACAAAAAAGGAGAGGAGAGAAAATAGTTAGAGTTAATTCCACTATTATTATGATTATGAGAATATTTTGAATTTGATACGGGTCATGTAAACTGCATATTGTTTTGGGATATTCTGAATTATGTCTTTTTCCGAATGGAGCATTTTCCGATAACTGACATGTGGGATACGATGGTATTATTCAGGTTTTAGGAGCTTTCTTTGGACATGTACTGTATACAGCACATTCAGAATAAGCAGCTCAATCTGGGTTTTTACAGCAATTTGTGAGACACGGCCTCTTGCCTGTTTACTCTGTGCGTTGTACACAAACCAACTAGCCAACAGTTTGCAGAGATGCATGCCCAAAAGAAAATAAGGAAAGACACACCTATTTTTAAACATTCAACAGGTTTTTGGATAAGTGCAAACATCCAACACAGACTCACGGCAGTTTGTGAAATAGTCCTGAAATTTCATTTATTTGATTTGTGCACATAGACACACATTTCCCTTTTCTTCGTGATGCTCAGCACGACTTCAAACAACATATTTTTCGTGAGTTTTCCTATGAATGTTCAGCAACACGTGACATATGTGTCAATTTCCGCTCCAGTCTTTTCAAAATAAATCAACTTAGTACTACTTCTGGTTTCACACGGGACACAAACGCTGGTCTCCTGGTGAAAGTCCTGTGTTTTTTGACCCTACCTTCCACCCTGACCTCCTCCCTACGTGGCTTTCTAAAGATTCTATAATTTACGTGGATTACATAAGAACTGATTATGTGCTGACCATCATGAAACAATTGTGATCTTCATGTCTAAGTGCACGAATCAATACATTACATTTTGTGACTATTTCCCAAACTGCGGTGCGACTGGGCTGAAATATCACAACACCGACCTTTTCAAGCAGGTGGTTGAAGGAATGAACGAATGAGGCTGTGTTTGCACAGTCGAATAAGTTCGCCACCGGTTACATTAATCAGAATACGCACTGCTGCATGTAAACAAGAATATTAGTGGAATAATCATTTGCATTAGCCATGTAAACAGTTTAGTAGGAATAAGGGCAAAAAAATGAATATTTTCTACATTTAAACGTAGCCACTGAAATTTCACAATCTTTATTATATTAAAACATTTCGTTGTATTTTTGCGTCTGCTGACATTGAACAAGTCGTGTTGATAAACCCCAAGATTGGCCAAGAGACGGCACAGATTGCACAACAGGTTGTGAGACTGTTGACAGGTATTTGGATGAAGACCTCGTCAGACCTCGATCAACCAGCCACCTCATCAGATATGTAAAGGCAGCTCAGAGAACCAGTTCATGTTCACACCATCATTAGATTTAGCGTTTGGATAACACACGCTGTTTAATATTCATTAAAGCAATTTAGGGATGGTAAAACATTAATGAAAACATCAACAGTATCCGGGCACTAAATTAATAATTATTACAAAGTAACAACATATTAAATCTACAGTATTTGCTGTAATTTGGACTTGTTCTCTCCTTCATATAATACTGCTGATTTCAGAGGCAACATAACATTTTTAACCTTCATCATCCCACTCAATAATTATTTAATAACGATTTCTGCCCATCTAAATAAACATGCAATATGTGTGCTGTGTTTCCAGGACTGCTGACATGGTGGATAAACAAGTCTATACAGCCATATTTCATCCTAATGAGGAACTTAAAGGCAAGATCAAATTAAAAAATGGTCATCCCAGGTTATATTGTGTACCTTGTTAACACTATACTTAAATACATTTCCAACAATTAAATAATTTCTTAGTATTTTATATCAAAATCCAATAATCTTTTCTGCTTGTATAACAAAATATGACATTTCCTTAGGTCAGCTTGTCATGACATCCATCCATCAATCAATCTGCAACAACCGCCCACTCTTTAGCGGTCCAATCAAATGCAAAGGATTTGATTTAAATCCCGCTTGTAACCGTACACCGCTCAAACATTCTGTTTCACTGGAGAATACGTCACAATACAGAAGCTAAAGACGCTCTCGCTTCCGTTAGACTGCGACTTCAAAGATACCGTATCATTATGGTCCCATAGCTATTCAAAGATGCCTGCATGTGGCAGGACAGAGGAGTTACTGTATGTATGCACATCTAAACGGTGGCTTTCTTGTGTCTAAGTAAGTGGGAAATCTAATTACTGCATGTCTGGAGAGCAATGCTACATTGACCTTATTCCCATGGTGGTGGACATTTTCAACTTCATCACATGGGATAGAAAACTCTACCCAGAAGGACATGTTCAACATCACCATCCGCCATCCAAGCCGATGATATATACGCCATGTTCTTGAGGGACATTCTGCATTTATATTCCAAGCAATGTGTCGTATACTTATGTTTTCTGAACACTTAATTAGTGTGTGAGTTGTTCCACCTACATTGTATAGCACATTTACATAAAATGTAATGTCTCTCAGCTTCCACTTGTGGTCCCTTGAGTTGCCTCTGTGTCTGTAGTCAGTACACTGTGAAGCTTAAGGGTAAACACTGAACGTGAAGCTGTAGTTTTGCAGTGAAAATAATGTTTTGGCGACAGAGAGTGAGACCTCGTTGAGCGGCACCGCAGCAGCGAATCAACGGCAATTTCAGTTGGATGAAGACCAGCGAAAGCTGCTGTGGATGGGTTCAGTATGTTAAGGAGTGTACATCAGACTCCATTATCATTATGGTGATTCACAACAGATGGCTCTGGAGAAACAGAGAGAGAGAGAGAGAGAGAAGGGAGGCAGACGAGTGAGAGATGCACAGCGGATGAGGAAGTTAAACAGAAAGAGAGGGGTGGAGGTAAGTAGAGAGAGAGAAAGAAAATGTCTAGACTGCAGAGAGAGTGTGTTGCTCTGTGGGAGGGTTTCTGATTGTAATGACTGCAGTAAGGTTACAGGTCTAATTAGTGGCGGAGCTCCACAATCAGGCACCATTACTGTACAAATACTTTGGATAAAGTCAGCAAGGTTAAGAAGTTCTCCATGTCTGACTTTAACTGCATCAGAGTCTGGCTTTCATTATGTTTTACTCCATTTGTGGCTGTGACTATACATGTACTGTACGAAGTAAAGCAGCGACTTTCCTTACATTCTGAGAAAGGTCTTATTCCATTTAAGATGTTTACACTACCCTTGATATGCCCTGCGTTTGAATAAACTAATTAACAGCTATTGTTTGAGCTGTCTGTTTCTTCTAATACAAAAATGTGTTTAAAGACTGCATGCTGTGTAAATATTAATGTTCAGGCTGGTCTCATACACTGTTTGTAGCTAAACCTATAATGCATCATAATACATATATATATATATATATTATATATATATATTATATATATATGTATATATATATATATATATATATATATATTTATCCCACAAAATCAAAACGTATGTCATCCATGAAATTGTAAACCAGGAAAAGAGCGCCAAATGCCGTCTAGGGAGGAGGTGTGGGGTAGGATGGATGGGTGGGTCAAAATACACTGGACTTTCACCCAGGAGACTGCTGTTCGTACCCCGTGTGAAACCAGAAGTCAACGTTGATTTATTTGTCACGTAACTTCTCTACTTAAGTTACGCCACTTACCCGTACTACACCGTAGTTATTCTAACCCAAACCACCATCTTTTCCTAAGCCTAACTAAGTAGTTTTGTTGCCTAAACCAAACCAAGTTGTTTCCTGTGAAGACGGACGTTTATTTTGAAAAGACTGAAGTGGAAATAGACGTGCATCACGTGTTGCTGGTCATTTGCAGGAAAATGCACAAAAAGTGAGGAATAATGTTTTTTCGTAAGATATCATACAAATTGTTGTACGTTGAAATGTTACAGAACTGTTTGTGCAGACAGTGAAACCGTGTATGGAGTACGTTGTTTTCATGACACAGCAACATTTTGGTTGAAGTAAAAGTCACATGTTTGGTGTAAGCTACACACCTAAACCTCTGTTGTGATCTCTCACTTACCCATGAAGGGATGCTGCACTGACTTTACACATTAAGCTCAGGTTTATTCGTCAAGAGAAGCAGTAGTAGAAAACCGCTGTATATCTTTCGTGGCTGACGAGGGAGCTTTATCAACGTTTGGATAAAATAACCCCGATGATGTTATCAAGGTTAATATGTTTGCGTTACAAACTGGAGGTGTGGGGATATGGAAGTGCAATACTAAATCGTTGGAGTACTCCGGTTATGACTCTCCACAGTCCCCAGATGATATGCATGAAGTTGTTTTAAAGGTGAACTCCACCGATTCTACACATCAAAGTCTGTTTACAGGTCTCGGGGAGTACTACTGCATATGTGAAAAAATAAGTTGCATAAAGCATTTTGAGGCTTCAGGGGGAGCTGAGGGGAATCTGATAAACTGCCTCAAGTGATGTCACTTGAGACTACAAAAACATATCTGGGGGTAGGCAACAAGAAGGCAGTGAGCTTACCAGCCCTCTGTAGACCGCTCCTCATCTCTGCTTGAGGCTAGAGACTTGAGGCTACATTAGCCACTACTAGCACAACACCAATTGAACTGCAGTCAAGCAGTTGTGGGTGATTCAGGCACCAAGGATTTGACCTGGAAGAGGAATGTCGGGGATAAAAAAGGCTGGTTCTGCGGCATCAAGTTTGATGCATGGATTTTATAAAATGTCCATCATGAGTGACATTATTTTAAAATAGTGGTTAAGAAAGAGGCTCTTGTTGTTTCATATGTTACACTTTGCCTGTATTCCATTGCCACCTTGGACTGAAGTTGCCTATATTTGACGAAACTTGACATTTCCAGTTGGTTTTAGACTGCCACTTCTAAAGACACTTTGTGATGTGTATTGTATTTCAAGTAAAAGTTGTTTCTAATTAAAATAAAAATAATTAAATAATCTCTCCACTAGACTCCTGTGAATAATTAACAATAAACTCCAGGAGAAAAGGACGGATGGGTCAACAAAAACATCGGACCTTAACACAGGAGATCGCTGTCAACATTGTTTTTCTTAAAATCATGACCATGATGTTGCTCTAACCGTAACCAGGTTTTTACCATTGTAACTAAGATGACAAATGTCCCCCAAGCATAACAAAAAGTAATCATTTCAACCCAACCCATTGTGTTTCTTCAACATACTCCCATTTAAACCTAAGCCAAACCAAATCTTAATCTTTGCATTGTTACGTCATAAAACCAATTTTGATTTCTAACTGTCTGCCTATCGGGTCGTCACTTCAGAAAACGCCTCAATGTGTGGAGGACTGTTGCTATGGACAAATAAAGAAAACCCTGGTACCTCCATGTACCGCATAACAATTATAGTTATGAGCTTATGAACAGAAATATCCAGGACATGTAAACCCAGCCTCTGAGCCTGATTTTCTTCCTTCCTTCTCTTTTACTCTTTTTTTCTTCCTGACTTTGAGAGAGTTTTTTTCAGGCAGCCTTTTCTACAAAATCACAGACTTTAAGGGCAGACCGAGAGGACCAAGTAATTCTTGCCAAATGAGACAGAAACAGCTGCACATCCCTGGCCTGATTTCCCTTCTGCACAGGTGAACTCAATTCTGACCGAGGTTATGACCGGTGACGGTAATCATACATCATTTGGTGGGTATGGACCGCTTTTAGGGAAGCTTGAACGAGGTCGGGAGGTCACTGGAGGGAGGTTTAATGAATGCCAAATTATCCTCTCTGCCACCGCCGCCCTCGGGGAGGCTGAAAGTGAAAAAAGACACGCACAACACACAGACAACTCTCATGCACACACACACACACCAATGACAACTGTGTCTGTTCCTCATTGTCCTCTCTGCTCTTTGCCCTGTGGGTTCAAACCTCGTGCATATGGTGTGTTTCCAGTTAGGGAGGCTTTGTTTGCATGTGTGTATGGTTCTGGTTAGGAAGGAGTCCTGCAGGGGTTAATCAGAGCAAGCACAAAGGCTGCTCTGATTTACGAAGAAATGCATTTTAGCAGGTTGATAGAAATCGAGAAATAGAAAGATATGACCCATTTGATTGACATGACAAGAGGGCAGACAGGATGCAGGTCAGGTAGGGTCTAAGGTTGGACTGTATAAGTGAAAATGTTCCAACTGTCAGCCCTACAAACGGCGCGGCACACACATCCCCTCCCGCTCCCCACTGCCATAGTTTCACCTGAGAGATCAGCTGTTCTACACAAACAAAATGAAGCTCACCGAAAGCATCTCGGTTAGTCTCTCCAACAATATCCAACTCTGGTTTGGTTGAAATAAACCCTGATTTCACCCACGTTGTTTGTTTCATCCCGCTGTATCCCTCTCTGCCTGCTGAGCTGTGGCAGAGCGACTCTCGTTCTTCGGAGGCGGACCATTAAATTAGCAAAATAAAATGACTAATATCCTGTTGATGTACTCAGCCAGTTCACCCAACCCTGGAGGAGTCCTGGAAGTTCACTTACTTGGCACCAAATGTCAAGAAATATCCCCATTATGCTAAAAAACAAAACAAAACGTAAACAAATACCAGATTTCTAGCTCATTATCTAACGGAAAACACTTGGAGAACTACCTCCTTGTGTGTGAATTTCTCATGCAAACTCAAGAGCAGCTCAACTCAAGCCTGTCGTTTCTGGTTTGGATGTTTAAGAAGTAACTGCAGGATGATAAATCCAGAAACTACCAACTGCCTCGGATTTACCGCCGCCGTAAACTGTCACACTCGATCTAATGACACTTAACTGAGAATTAATGCTTTTCTACGAATCCTCCAGAGTTCCTGTTTACATTGTGAATTGATTATGAATGAAAGTGACTGACTCCGGGGACGGCTGCAGCTGGTGTGACTTGATCCAATACAAAGATTTGCTGATGATGTAATATGATGTCTGTTCCCGGGTCTAGCTCAGCATATTTCATTATTCACTTCTTATTTCATCATTTCATGTTTCAGCAGCAGCAGCAGCAGAAGAACCAGAAAGCTATATTCCTTTTGTTTCCACACATTTGCATTTATTCTTTACTGCTCATTTTGTGCTGTTTAAAACACTGAACTGAATTTATTTGGTCCACATAAATATTTAAAGTACAGATTTATTTTCGCAGAGTTTGACTTGTTGATAAAGTATAAGCAATATTTATAATCCACCGTGACTCCGCTGGGAGGTCATTTAAACATTAAACATATAAACAGATTAATCTCAAAATCGGAGATATAGTGAAGCTAAACTCAAATACTTTATGGAAAAGTAGTATGACACAAATGATGTATAGATGCATTTGGGATGGAGCATAAATGAGGACTTTAAATTGATATTTATCTGATGATTCATGTTCATCTGCGGGCTGGAGGTCTGATTTTCTTCACGTTTCACGCTCGTATGTTCAACACATATGAAAAACTAGTGATAAGCTTCTATGAAAATGTCGACCAATCCCTTTGAGGGAGAAAATACAATCCACAATAGTCTAAAATGATGATGTTAAAAAGCCAGATATGGAACAACAGGGTATGTGGTGCCTTATTTTCAGCTGAATAGATAGTGCATTGTTGTGTTCATGTAGATGATATACTGTAGGCATATATGGTTCATTATTAAGGCCAACCATGTTTTTGCTGGGTACATTTTAAGAGGCGAAGTTGCTGCTGGGTGTTCTGTATTGATTTGCCAGTTTCCACTCCTGCAGCAACATTGTCCATAATATAAAACCACAATCCAACCAACCTTGGAATGGATTAGCTCACCACAGCATCCAAGACAGGAAAACAAACAACACTACGACCAGCTCTTCTTCTGGTGACCTTTTTTGAAAAAATCTATTTCATTTACTCTCTCTGCCACACTCCTTTATTTTCACCTCGTCAGTGAAGCTTTATGAGACGTTTCCATTAAGAAGTCTTGACATTTTTAGTGTCAGTTGCAGCTATAATCGCCGCACAGTATTAAGAAGTTTCTACAGGCTGTTAGCAGAGCCCCTCGCAGTCAGACAGGTAATTAGATAAGCAGACAACTTTGCGAGAACAGTGTGAACAGGTGGTTTTTGTGTCCTGGGCACAGATGTAAGCAGTTAATGACATTCAGATATCAGATGTGCTCTGCGAGACGTGCAGCGTTCATGCTGTGTGTAATCCACAGCTTCTCATTTCAGGACGTTGCAACAGTAGAAACACAACCGACTCTCTCTGGAGGGTAAACTTACATTTCAATGCCTACATCACGCAAACGTAAATGTCTGAGTAGATGCATTATGACAAATGCTCAGTTGGGAGGGAGAAGCAGATATTTTACAATATTCCTTCTTTAGAAAAGGGCACAGTATTTTTTTCATGAGGGAACAAAAACCCCTATAGATATGTTTAAACAGAAGGTTCAATCGTTTTTCAGTGTTTGAACTGTCAAGTATTGTCATTTCCTGAAAAAGTGAAAGTAAAAAAACCCTGTAATGTAATGGTGAGATCTAAATTGCATTATCCTATAATCACTTTATTTACTCAGGCTGGTCTCATACACCTACAAAAAGTATTGCACTGTGATTTGTGTTTATCCCACAAAAAAAGGGGTTTGGGGCAGATGGGTGGGTCAAAGAAATACCAAACTTTTGCCCAGGAGAGCAGCGTTTGTGTCTTGTGTGAAACTAGAAGTTGATTTATTTGTCTGTTAACTTGCGTAGTTAAGTAACGCCACTTACAGAGTTATTTTAAGCCAAGCAACGATCTTTTCCTAAACCTAACTAAGTATTCCTTTATTGCCGAAACCTAAGGTTTTGTTTCCTGTGAAGACGTTAATGTATTTTGAAAAGATTGTATGCATGTAACGAGCAGAAATGTAACGAGTGCTGGTGGACATTCGTAGGACAACAAAGAAAAAAACAAAAGAAGAACTTGTGTAAGATATCGTACTTTATTGCAACGCTGTCCATCACTAATCGGCCAACATTGAAGATAGGGTCGACGATGTTAGAAAGTCAGCATCATTTGAAAGTAGCATCGCCTCAGGAGCTCCTTCCAAGGCAACGCCACATGTGACAGGTTTCATCCAATCAGCTCCGCACAATGAGTGATAGTACTTAAAGGTATCAACAAACATGATTGTTACATTAAAAACAGACTTTGTTGTGGGCTGAATTAACTTCTATTAGATGTCGCTTTTCAGTTTTCTACCTCTTAAGTATAAATCTAGTAAAGTGACAGTGAAGTGAGTGGGTGGCTGAGTCATGAGGTTTTACCGTAAGAGCTCCAGTAGTGGTGAACTGTTCACTGGAAGCATGTTGTGGGTTCTGTTTTGGCTCTTGAGCAAAACACAATATAGGGACTTTTTACAATTGTGATTCATCAGTGATTTTTAACTTTATCTACACTAATAACATCCTTACCTCTTCAGCAAAGTCCCCTGATGGTTCAATAAAACTCTCACTGTCTCCTCTCCTCCTCCCCATCTCCTTCATCTCCTACATGTCCCCTCTACTTGTCACCTTCCCTCCTCTCCTCTCTTTATCACTTTGTCTCCTCTTATTTTTCCACTCTACTTTAACTTCCGCTCACATCCTTTCACATCCTACACTACACAGTTTTGTTCAGCTAACAAACTAAAATTGTTGTTCAAAGACCAAAATGCTCTCATGAAACCATTCACCACAACATGACTGAACAGTTCACCACTACTGCAGCTCTTACAGTAAAACCTCATGACTCAACCACCGGGCCTCTGATTTGAGCCAAATAGTCGACTCCTCACTTCACTTTCACTTTACTAGATTTATACTGAAGAGGTAGAAAACTGAAAAAAGTGACGTCTAAATCCCAACAAAGTGTGCTGATTAATGTTGGCTGATTAGTGATGGACAGCATTGCAATAAAGTGGTGAAATATATCATAGCTCCACACTAGATAGTCTGTTTAATATCCCTTCCTGTACAACTTTAGTACTTTAGTTAGATGCTGGATTTAAATCAATGAATGAGAACGAAAGCTGAAGGCTACGATTTAAATCTTCCCATCTCCCTCTCCAAAACAAATCACTTCTATCAGCTGGAGTTGGTGGGAGAATAGATACTGTATTTAAAATGCAGGTTGAAATGTAATGGATCAGAGTTGGACTCGGTTCTCACAGAGATAAACAACAACCCACCACCTGATTTCCAAGAGGACTGACTGAGTTTTAATAACGATTAGCTGTCGTAGACTCTGCTCTCTGTTTACTGAAAAGACTGAAAACCTTCCAAATGAGCTACTTTGTTCAGGGAAGTTAGAATGTCCTATAGGCTGCCATGTTCAGACGGGTTAATCCTCCCTTCAATAAGCTCAGCCCACACTGTCCCTAACTGCAGAAATTAGAATAAATCATTTGCAAATAATCACGATTAAATATTACAATCGACTGACGGCCCTAATAGAAACGTAACGTTTAAGAAACGTATATCTCCTTCCAACCTCTCCAGGTAACGAGTGTCACTATTACACGACGTTTCAAATCCACTAAAGCAGCCTGAAAGTGAAGAATATCTGAACAGACTGTCTACGGAGCAGAGCCGCATCGTTGTCAGACCCCGGTCGGAGCTGGCCGATGCTTCGCTACGATTCAGTCTGTGTTTTAGGGGTGGAACTTAGCAAAGGGTCAGTTGTTGTACGTTTACCGGCAGACATTGTCTCATTTAATTAGGCCTCAAGAAGAGCTAACAACACCAGGGGAAAAACAATCTTGGACAGTAGATGGACTATGGTGGAAAACAGCAGTACAATATTATTTTTTAAATAACTTTTATTCCTGTGATGAAGTGGCAACGTGTTCAGGGTCACCTCTTGCCCAAATGCATGCTGGAATATAACATACCCAGTTTAGAGACGAAGCTGAATTAATAACTCTCCAAATTAAACATTTTGTCAGATATTAGGGCGACACTGTACTGTAGCTGTAGTACAGTCTAAGACATGTTGTTGTTTCTGTTCAAGGACGAGAAAGAACCATATGGAGGAATCACTTAGTGCTCAACAACTGAGGAGCTGCTGAAGTGTGGCTCTCGCTGCTCTTGTTTACCCCGTAGGTTGGATTTGATTGTCTGAGCTTTGAGTAGGTGGCCTGACAGTAGATGTGGCAATCAAACAAATGTGTTAAATGCCCTTTTAGACTGCAAAACGTGTACTTATACTGATTATTATACTTATACCTGAACGCACTCCAGTGAAGCAGCAAGAAAAACAAAAGAGAACTCAAACATCGATAGCACTTCAGTTTTATGAGCTAAAATTAAAAGTCTGCATCCCGCCGTCTGCACATGTGATTATAACGCCGCTAGTTAGCCGGTTGATTGATACGCAGAGACCGCCTCTCTCTCACACACACACACACAGAAGGGAGGGCTGTCTGCTTGAGTCTGTCCTCCTCTTCCTCCTCCACAGCCACCACGTCCCTTTGTGTCAGATTTCTAGGGTCTCCAATGTGAACAGGCAGCCTGGTGGCAAACAGTGGCTTGGCCTGAACATACCTGCTGTTGCTACCTGCTATCTGACATGACAGGAGGAAAGGTCAAATATGCATGTGTGTGCCTGAAAAGCTAGGAATAGATGTGTGTGTGTGTGTGTGTGTGTGTGTGTG